>JAZGTK010001736.1:22300-36688 GCA_036877625.1 Ambastaia sidthimunki | reverse complement strand
GCTCAGTGACTGTTTGTTTGTTTTGTGATAGTTGTGCACGAGTCTCTGGTTTGTCCTAAGCAGTGGAGCTGCCCACTGTTCTTCAGAAAAATGCTCTGGGTAAAATACTGCATTTTTTGTTCCTCCAGCATCTTCTGCACATTGAGATCTTCTGCCCAGTGATTATGCTGTGTTATTTGTAGGTTGATAGGTCATTTATTATCTTCTAGGAAATATTTAAATATCCTAAACAGCTTTACATTATAAATGTATGAAAAAGTAAATAAGTGTAATAAAGATTACATTGTGAAAGAGAATAAAGCTACCCAGCTAACAGGGAACGTTCTCTGAACGTTGGGTAACATTCTCTAAAATGTATCAAATACGTTGTTGCAGTAACATTAGATTTTTTTAATGTTACTATCCTGTATATTAAAAACATTATTCTATATTCTAAGTTGTTAGTGCAACATTTTAAAAAATGTTTGAATAGCGTTCTTATAACCAAGCAATAATATTAATGCAACTAATCTAAAAAACTGAACGGTTTGAACGTTCCTGGAACATTTTTGTTAATTAATGGAAACTGCAGGGAATTGTTTTTGCAACCTAACATTGTTCTGTTTTCACTGAAGGCTAATTTGTTTTTTTGTTTTGATGTTTGGTTTAGCGGATGTAGCTCAGCTATGAAGACATTAGCAGTCAAGGCATTGATGCTGAGAGACTGAGACATCCACAAGACAGAGACAGGGTGTCTTCCTGGGTCAACCAGACCGGCATCGCTCAAGGGTGCTTGCTTTGAAAAAATAATACAAATGTGGAAACAGCAAGACCAGAAACCAGTTGCGCATATCTGCTTTCTCATTTTCTCAAGGGCCCAAATGCTTCCATGAATTAATCTGAAAGATTAGGAGAAGCCTCTGACCTTCAGGAAACAAAACACAGTGCGGATCCCAGCTTCAGCTGTCTTAAAGGTAAAAATGAAAACTTCTTTTTAAAAATGAAAAAAGTGTAAAATGAAACAGCTCCCCATCTCTTTCCCTAACTGCATGGCTTGTTAATTAAGCCTCTGTGATTTAAAAAGGAGATTCATTTAGCCAAAATGTCACCACATCTTGCCCCTCTTACCTTTCGAAATTTAGATTTATCTTATGCAATGTCGTTCAGTTCAGAGCTACTTAAATACAGCTGTTGATAGTCTCACCATCATGGTACCCACAATCCTTTGCCAAACGCATAAGCATGGGACTCATTTACATGCATTTCCTATAAATTTGCATGCTGTCTGTTTTAGCAAATGGATGGAGATCTGCAGAAGAAATATAACGTGTGTTTGAAACACATATTAGCATTTCAAAGCTGTGATCTCGGGGTCTGTTGGTACAGAGCCTAATTGGTGGCCCTTGATGACACAGGTATATTAATGACCAGTGATGACCATGTGCCGGTCTGTAATGGAGCTACAGTGGCTGGCCAGGATCCTAATTGACCATTTCAGTCTTGCGAGGTCTGATGATGCCAAAGGACCCCGGTGGGTGTTTGAGGAGTTTGTGGTCTTGCGGTCATTAGGAGCGCTGATGATCTTACTCCAAGACGAGGGCTTCTAATGGTGGCCATTTTTGCCATGGAGACAGTGAGTAGGAGGCAAATGAAAGGCTATTGTGGTATCTATGGCCATGCTTTTTCCTTATTGAACATGGCTGGCCATTAACTGTAGGTGACACGAGAAGAGCTTGTTTAGAGACACACTAATGTTAAAGTAAAAATCTCCCCCCATTATCACCACCAACCGACTCCAGCATTGTTTGGTGTAAACAAAGTGTTAAATAAAATTCCTTCAGTCATATTACACATACTAAGTTAATTTTAAATTACGTTTTTTAAATATTTGGTTTACACATAATACACTAAGAACATACAGCTTTGCAAAAAGCCACGTTAGATATTCCTACTCGCAGAAAAAGTCTGTTATCAATTTTCTTTATTCCGTTATTCTTTTCTATTATAATCAAGTGAGTTTTTGTTTGAACTGGGAGCTCTACAACATACGGTGTGGCCCACACACACATCTCCCCATCATCACATCAGTCTGGATTACATGAAGAGACCAAAATCACTGAGACATCTCCAACATCTCTAGATGATTGGTGGGTAACTTCTATCAACTAATTGTTTCACACTGAGCTAATTATATTTGTATTTTGCTATTTGTATTTGTACACATTTGTATTTTGTTGTAGGTTTTAGAAGAAAAAACTTTATTTAATAATGTAATGAAACTTTTTGTTTAAGCAGTATTATGTAATCTCCCAGAATTCCTTCTTTAGCCTGAGCCATTTCATCTGTTCTTGTCTTTACTCATGAGACCTTTCTGCTCACAAGACGTCAGGAGCAGCAAGTAAATATAATGAAGTAGCTTTAAAGGTGTCAGGCAGGAACAAGAAAGACCAGCACCTAATAAAAACACATAAAGGATAAAATACAACACCTTGAGGGACATCTGCTCTTCAAACTCACTGCTGTAGCTGTACCGTGCCTGTGGTTTTGCCTGTCTTCAGAAGACGAGGTACAGACGAGCTTCAGAGAGCTCAGTAGTAAGATCTCAGAATACTCATTCTCTCAGAAGGGAGCTGCTGCCCACACTTTGTGTTCAACGTTGGGTGTGACTGAATCAGAAGGCGGATACCATGCTGTCTGATGAATCAGACCGGCTCATGCCGTCTGATGATCTGAAACATCTTCATGTGAGCTTTAAAGATAATCAAGCAAATTACATTTTTTTAAAAAACCCTACACAGCTTATATCTCAGAATACTATAAGTTGAATCATAACCAAGCAGTGAAAAAGTGTAAATTTACGCACTGTGGATTCAGGCTGTGCTGTTTGCCCCAAATCAAACATTTTTTTTTCATTAATCCACATTGATAAGATCTTGAGATTATATGAGGTTCTGCATTTAATATGTTTTTACAATATGACCAATTTCAACATTCTCAAAGAATTAGGATCAAACGTGTCTTGGTTTCTCTTGGGTGTTTAAAGGTTTGCTAAAACATACTGGTTTTAGACACGCGTTACATGCTATAGTTTAAATTTAGCTTTCTGAGTCATAGATTAGGGAGTAGGGGGATGGCTCAAAATGATCTAATGAAAAATACCCCACTGCGTTTGTGCAGGAACAGACTTGTCATAAAGCCCTGTGAAACTTTTTCTTTTCAATTAACCACACACAGGATTCAGGATGAAGGAAGTAAAGGAATTTTCTGGGAGAGTTAAGGTTGTATATTGTAATAATGCATTGTAAAGTGTTGTAATTTGTGGTACAATGAGAGGTGCACAAAATTCTAGTGGTGGTGGATTTCAGATACAGTATTTCTTTACTCTGAGGGACAAACTTGAGTTCTGGAAACTGTGTTGTTGGCAACACTGAGCTGTTCAGACTAAGAGCCAATGAAGAAGCTGACCTGACAAGGTAGATAAGTGTGTGAGAGAAAGAGATTGTGAGGAGAGAGAGAAGCTTGAAGAGAGAGAGAAGAGTTTTTGGGTTGCCACAATGATGGGAGATTTTCAGCCTGCAGTCAGAATGATCTTTAGGCAGGTTGGCTGTAGACAAGACAGCTTTGGCAGGTTTCTTCATACACACACACACACACACACACACACACACGTAATGTTTGCCTCTCCCCTTATTGTCTAAAATCCCCTTGAGTGGATGAGTCAGCCATAGCAATGCAGAGAGAGAGAGAGAGAGAGGAAACAGGCTTTCTATGAGCTAAAACTCAAAGAATGCTTATTATATATACAGCAGTATTACAATACAAACACTGATCATACCAACTGGGAAAGTAGCAACATTGAAATTGAAGTAAAGGAGACTGGGGCTAGTTGTACTCTAGTAAATACTTTCCAGTGTAAGGTTAATTTTAAATTCCAGACATTAACACAATTTTTGACCCATACCCTAATTTCTTGGTTTTGGGGGTATAAAGTTTGTTATCAGCTCACAATGAGAAAGTAACAAAACTTTCCATAAAACTAGCTAAATCTACCTATTTACACGCAAACATTTAAAAACACTGCTAGAGAAAATAAACAGCCATGCTTATAGTTACATCATAACTATTGCAAATATCACTCCTTCATCTGACAGAATTTGACAGAACCATGTTTTTTTTGTTGTTTTTTTGCAGATTGATTACCAGTTTTACTACCAATACTACTAACATTGGTTTCTTTAATAAAAGCATGGTTAACTTGTGGTAACCGTGGTTTAACCTGTTCTGCAATAGTAACCATGGTTGTATGGTTTTATTTGTAGTAAAACCATGGTTCACTTTTGTAGAAGATGTCATCAGGGCCCCTCACCCTAAAGACCCTCGCAGTGTAAGACCAACCTTAAAATCTGATGTTTGAACAAAGTGTCACCATGCAGGTTACCTCTTTGACACTGCGTCCTTGCGGGTCCATTAATCAAACTGACAGGACACCTTTGAATAATTTAAGTGCTGTGTGGGATCTATCTGTCCTTTGTTTTATTAATTAAGGAGGGCAATGGGAGTGTTCATTTGCTACCTCTTTGCCTCATCATTGTTAAATCTCCAGATTGATGGCTCAATTTGCCAGGAAATAGCAGGGGAGGTCGTTCTTTTTGATTCAGGAGTTAAATCATGGCACTTTTAGCGAGCTAGTGTTTGTAATGTTCATCATTCTGCAGAAGTACAGTGTAATGGTGTAACGCAAAAACGTGTGAACAGCCCCCTTGGAGAACAGCTGCCTATAAAAGCAGTAGGAGGTGAGACAGCTCGCTAGAATTTGGAACGGAGCCCTAAAGTTGACCTTCCTTTACTGCTAATATTTATGGAACTGTATTTACTTACAGACATTTGAAAATGCTGTTACAATGATTTAAACGTAAATGAATTAGTTCGGACCGTGTCCAGTCACGTTATTGTTATCATAATGAGGTAAGATATGGATCCAGGCTTGTCTGTTTCCTCCCCTAATGAAACAAAGCATTGATCTCATTCCAGGCTTTTACTGTAAGCTATTGTTTAGCTACCGTTATATTACTGTAGAGACAAGGTGCCAGGAAGTGCTCGGAACACATGCTGATAGATTGAAGGAGAGAAAGAGCAAAAAGGTGAGAGACCGAGCGAGCTTGTGTGTGTGTGTGTGAGAGAGAGAGAGAGAGATAAGGGTATTGTATGAGAAGAGAGAAAAAGGCAAAGGTATCAGAAAGGGACAAAAAAACCTGCCACAAAACGGCAAGGTTTTTAAATTATGATTAAAACGATAATAGCAAGAAAATGCATTCATTAAGCCTTGACTGAATTGTACTGTTGCCATGAAAGTGCTGTTTAATGCTGTAGGTCAGTGATTTTGAGAAATGATTCATAATGGAACATACAACCGCTCACACCTATTCTTTCATTATATTACTATGTCCCACTTTTCAGAATATTAGAAATGTAATTAAAATGATAAAAAACACAAATGGAAGTGGAGGAATTAGGTAGTAATCTTTGCTTCTGTACGTTGTTGTGTGTGTGCTCAATTTATAGCTGTCTACAAAACTAATTTCAGACATTGAAAAAAGCTTTAGATAAACTTTTTGGAAGATTATGGGAAATATAAATTCAGTCAAGACACATAAACATCCTGGCCAAAGGAGTTCGCCATAATTTTTGTTGGGTTTTTTTTGTCTTAAGGGTCCCCCAAACCCACAGCAGATTGTTTAGCCCCTCAGGATTCAGTTCTGGAACAAAAGTTCTAAGTTCTGAAATAAAACTTGGAGTTAAATCTGGCAGCAGTTCAGACTATAGCTGTGATCAATGCTTTCCACAATTAGTATTCCCTGCACACACAGATACACACATTCATATGGGAATCATGGGCAAAAAGACAAACACACAGCAGATCGACTTACTACCCATTGAAACCGCACCAGCAAAACCGAACAAATATAACATTAGACTGGGGACGGGGTAGGTTGGTAATATTGTTTATAACTAGCTGTATATTAAAACAATAGAGGTCTAGGAAATGTCTTGATTTAGGTGTGTGTGTGTGTGTGTGTTAAATATAGTTTCTTTTAGTTAAATTATGATATTCACTATTGCAGGAATTTGATTTTGTGGTTTTGACTATTGTGCCTGTATGATGTTTATTTGCATTTAATGGACCAAAGTCTTTAAGTCTTTGTGATGGATGTTCAGGCCTGAATCATGCTCATCGCTAGTTAATCCCTCATTTTTTTAATGTTTAGACTCACTTCAGAGGACCAGGCCAAAGTCAGAGATTGTGCTTCAAGGTTAAAGGCAGCCATAGGATGAAGAAAAGCAGGAAATGGGCCACGTCTTACTTTAGTTATTACTGAGGTAATGTGTGCTGACCTGGCAACAACAGCTTTTAAGTGAGGCTGCATTAAAGGGAAGGGCTTGAGATGAATTCGGTAAGACAGAGTCGATAAAGACAGTCTGGAGTTTTGTGTGACGGTTGTCCTGGTAATGCTAGTGTCCACAGATCGCTATAAAAAATCTGAAATAGCCAATGGTTGCAGGAGAGGTGATGTTATATTTGGCGCTTAGCTCTTAGACTCAAGGTTAGACCCACCGCAGACAGGACTGAGCAAAGGACTCAAGGCAGTATCACGTTAAAAATATAATAAGGATGAGAAGTTGAGGTCTGACTTTGCTCTCTTCGTGACCAAAATAGTCTATGTCAACCAAGTATTGCTTGGTGACAACTCGCCTAAGATTTAAAGCAACTTTTTGAGATAAAATTCAAGCCGAGTTCAGACCAATACAATCTTGAGCTTCCTTTAAAGCTCAAGGGTCAACAGTTCACGTTTTTCCTCAAGAACGTGTTGATGAGAGCGAGAAAAAACCTGCAAAAGAAGTGACAACTGAAAGCGCACTGGAAAAAATAAGAAATAAAAAATGGGATGAGGGCGGCAGGCAGAGATGATAAATTTGTCTGACGCATTTCTGCTAATCTTGTAATGCCGGTGGCTGATGGGCCGTCCGTCATATCCCATCATGCATTGCTGCTGGGTCAGATAAGTGATGCGCGTGAGGGCGATGACTGACAGCTCCTCCTGTACTGCGGGACACTTGAACAGGCTGTGTTACTATACGCAGCCTTTGTTATCACAAATTCTTCTCAAGCTGGAGAGCTCAGGGAGTGTGTGTGGATAGCTGATGGCTGCTCAGAGGGGTTTAGGTCGAAACAACCATGAGAGGAGACCCCCACATTCCTGTAGCTCAATTGGTAGAGCATTGTGTTAGCAGCACAAAGGTTGTGGGTTCGATTCCAAGAGACCTCATGTATTGAGAAACTATATATCTTGAATGCACTTTAAGTCACTTTGGTAAAAACATCTGCCAAATACACAAATGTAAATTCAGCTCTAAAAAACTATGCAGATTCTGTTTGGTTTTAGCACTGTGGCAGTATCATCATAATAAAATGATGATATCAGATGGTAATAATATGGCACTTTATCCCTTTTCTTTAACTTTAAGTTCTGTGGTAATATTATGATACAGTTATGGTATCAGATGGTAATTGGTTCGAATCATTACCATATTTATTTACCACGGTATTTATACGGTACTCCACGGATACCATAGTAAAGGTCCACAAAACATTGCATTACCATCTTACCTTGTCTCAACAGTCATGATAATATCATGGTGCCGTATTTTTCTTTTTAATGTAATAGACACCAGGGTATTCATTTACACTGTATTTTAAGGTATTTCAGATACAGGACTAGTTATAGGAAGCCCTCGCTCTCTTATTGTGTTTTTAACTTTTTCCCTCTCCTCTTTTCCCATGTCACCTCTTTTCCTCTCCACTTCCTGTCTGTCAATTTCACTCGTTCCCTCCACCCCCCATCCCTGATGACTTATCGATCACCCTTTGTGGTTTTATCTGAAGTCTCTCAAAACTCGTGGCTCTGTCTGTCATGCTGGCTGCTGAGGGATTGTTTTGGAGGACGCAGCTCTGTAATTGAATGTGTGGCTGGAAAGACGAATTGTCCCACAGGCAGCTTCACTCTGGAGGAAAGCTGTGACCGGTTGTGTAAGAAACAGTAACGTATACCATGTGCTCACCGTGGGGCTTTAGATACCAGAACCACACAAGCTCTCCACCTCACATGACAGGGTTGTCATGGGACTGCCTGATGAGAAACCTGCCAAGACTGTTTTTTTAATACCTCAATGGAGCTGGATAGTAAAGCTTTTCATGTCTTGCTAAACCTCCTTATCTGCTGGGTAGATGCAAAGTGCGTTTAAGGCAAGCATGTTCACTCAGTGGCCATATTTATCTCATATCTATCTCTGTCTGATAGTACAGAAAGTGCTTGGAGTCCGTTTGATTAGCAGTTAGCATTACGTTAACACTAACTGACAGCCTCCCCACCCCCACCATATTTTTGAGTAAAATGACCCACTTGTTTTCCTCTTTATCTTGTTATCTAACATGTTGTCTTGTTCACGAATGTTGGAGTTGGTGATAATGTGACATACGTAAGGGTGTGTAGGCGTATACTGCGTTCGGAAGCATGTTCTTAATGCCTCCACGCTTCCCAGGATTGTGCTGTTCACAGGCTTTCTCGCCACTCACGTGTAACTAATTTTTGAGAGCAGAAAGTTGTCATGTTTTCCTCTACTCTGCAGTTGTGTTATGCAGCTGAATTCTGTCAGGCAGAGAGTTTTTGTGTATCTTAAGTCCTGGTGGACATGATCATGAACTTCACCATTTCTCATCAAATTTATGCAAATCCAGACTGTTTTAGTTATAAAATCTACATGAATTTTACAGCTTCGTATTCCTAATGTATTTTTGTCTTTATTGTCTTTATGTATTTTAACAATTGTTTCTATTTCTGTTTCTCTAAGCAATTCTAGGAGAAGCGTTTGAGACCGAGTTGATACTTAAATGAAACGCAACTGAGATCTCCATCAAATCTCCTCAGCTTTAAAAGAGCAACCTTGGAGCAATAACAGTTGTCCTCTGGGTGAGAGTACTTCAGAAACATCAAAACATGTTGAAGAACATCCTACTTTTATAATCAATTTAAAATGATTTATGGTGCAGTAAAATAAATTCCTGCTCATTAAAAGCCTGGAATGCGTGATTGACACCACAAGTAAACAATAGCACCTACTTGTGTGTCTCCTTATTTAACAGCGACAGAGAGAAAGAGAGTAAAGGAGATCCTTGACAAGATAAATCATCAACGGCCCAACCCTGCTGACACTACAGAAAAGCTCAGGGTGAGCTCTTCACCGCAGCTCCTTCACCACAAATTCGTTTACGGTAGCCGGCGACATTCACCCATCTGTATTCATCTGTCTCCATTTCTCCGTGTTTTCCTGCGTTGCGCTAAAGACGCTGATACAAATTGTACCAAATGCCAGCTGTATCTCACAGACTGCTGATGCTACACAAACCCACTTTACCCAGAAGTCCAGTGCTTTGTCAAAATACCTCTAGATAGCAAAAAAAGGTTATGTCACTGCCATCCCTACGAACTCCAGTGTAAGCAGGACAACATTGTGTTTGTGTGCGTTTGCCAGGTCAGACATTTATGGATTAAGTGACTGCAGTATTTATCTGTCACGCGCCGCTTCATGTCAGCCTGCACCACAGTGACACAGAATTGACTTCGGCTGAGAATTATTGCACAGAATATTTCCAGCCACGTGAATTATTGTACAAAAACGCAGGCAGGTAGTTGGCAGGGCTGTCCATCGATTACGATTTTAATTAATTTCATTACAAAGTGCGCTGATGAACGACTCGATTGAATCGGAATTATAATCAGATATAAATATCTGCTGAATGCAGCTAATTTAAAGCCATTACATTATTGTGGCAGGTATGTAAAGTGTTAAACAGACATCACAGAAGTGGCTTTAGATGTCGATATATGTTGTAAATTTTATTTCCATATCATTAAACATGAGTCTTTCGCTGTCTGCAGTGGTCCAGTAAATCAACTTTGTCCAATCTGTCTCAAGGTAGATTAATGGGACCTTCACATCTATGGGGGACCTTATTTATCTATGCAAACAAAGACAAACATCTGTTCTTTATGTGATGCCTCTTATGCCATAAGCATAGTGTGTTTAAGACGTTGTGTTAAGGCAAAAGTAGTTACTGTAAAAATCAGTTTCTGCCTTCTGTTGCATTCAGTCCAGCTGTTTAAATGCAGGAAAGCACCTCATTTAAATGGTTTCTTACTCATTAATCACCCCAACAACAAAGAAAACACCACCTACAGACAAACAAGATGGACTGATTAATGTACACGTTAATTAATGTATTTCAATGTTGTACGTTTTAATCAAATATATCTGCCAAATTGATATATGACTTGTAATGAACTTACAAGTTAGTTAACAAGCACTGACAATGTGTTTACTTTGTTTAACCAGATCATAATTGACTGTGCTGCTCGTTCTCAGTTCATGTGGGTTGGCAAAACCGAATGGAGAAGTTAATTATCCAGTTAAACAGTTAATTATGCATTACCCAGTACCTGTTGAGCTCAGGTGGTACAACATGACCCACGCAATGCCAAGATCATGGGTTTCGTTTCCAGGGAACATGTACTGAAAAATAAATACCTGAAACGTTTTGTAGGTCATTTTGGAGTAACTCATCTGTCAAATGCATTAATGAGTAACCAGACGTGCTTCAAGCTTGAATTTTTTTGAAATGATGCCTATGGCAGAAATATTTTGGAAATTATTCAATTCTTTATGTGCACCAAACAAACTAATTCAATTAAACACATTGAATTGACAGCTGTAGTATTTGGGTATTGCATCGTTTACTGTTTTACACTAAATTTCATTTCTCTTTTCCCACAGTCATGCCAATTCCAGCCTCCTGTAGAAGGTATTGAGAGCAGAATGTAATCGAATTCAGTGCCGGACTTCTGGGGTTTGGCCATCTCATTAGCCTGTGGTTACTCGATGTCCCAGGATATTAAACCTCGGTTTGATGTACATCCAGATAAAGAAGAGAGAGAAAAGTCACCTTGTGACTCCAGAGACGGAATCCAAAAGTTCCAAAAGGTCAAAATACATGTTCTTTTTTTGACTCATTGTTTATTCTTGTGCTCCCATATAATGATGTCAGGTCATAGGCACTCTGCTGGCACAGTGGCAATAAAAGCATTGAAAAGTCCATTGGAATAGATGGTTTGCTTTGTTGTGTATGGAGACTGTAGTTTGAGACTGTGTTTATGGCACATTTGGTAGCCCCACAGCTCCGCGTTCAGTCTGCAGTTTGTGTTAATAAGCATCATTGCCCACCAGAAGCCGATGCTGAAAGCCTTTAAATAAGTAATACCATACATATGAATAAATAAAGAACCATGTCAGTTGTAGATTGGTCATCAGAGACAAACTATTCCAGGTAAGCTTCAGTTAAAAGATTTTTGATTATTTATTACATCATATCTGTGATATCATCCCTGCTGTTGCTTTTAGCAGTGGGTGAGGTCTGGGTGAGGTCACTTCCTGTCTTTTATCTCACCAGGAAGTGTTGCATTGTGGGTCAGCTCCCATCGCGTGGTTTCTCAGGGGGGCATGAAAAATGCATCAGGGTTAGAAAAAGAAGAAAGCAACGTGAAAGGAGAACAAGAAATGAGCAGAAACATGAAGAAAATGTTGGAAATGATCCCTTGATTCTGTCTGTAAACATGGTTTTACCATTTAGCTTTCACTTAGCTTTGCTCTGTTGCATTGAGGTGAACTCTTGGTTGTGTTGAAGGCCGTGCCACTATTTCAAAGGGAGTGTAGAATAAACCACAGTCATTTCACACCATCAGAGCGCTAATCAGCATCGGGGCTTTGAAGAGGCTATGGCAACATGCCAGAAGTCGACAGGCAGTTAATAATTCAGCAGAGCTCAATAAAGTTTTTTTAATGATTTTGAATGAATTATTGAGGGAGCTGAGAGTCTGTCTCCTCGGTGAGCAGACTTCCCTAATGTCAGCTCAGTTTTGACCCCTTTTTCAACCCCTTCCTGCAGGAGCAGTCACGGGTCAGACCCCCCAGTTAGCCTGCGTTAGAACGAAGAGGTTATTGAGTGATCAGACTTGATCGAATGAAAAATGGCTGTGTGACCTGCAAGACAGCAACAGATTTGCTTGCATCCACCCCTAAAGACGTACCTGCAGTAATTTCTCCTACCTTAATTTTGGTGTTCCCATCCCACCTTTTCACAATCTCGTTTCGTGTGCAACTCCAGCCGGATTGCAACTTCAGTTTGCTGTGGCACTGCGAGTCATTTGCTCTTGACAGTAATGTTGAGTGCAGCTCTCGAATGAGCCGCGCACAGCCAACTAATTTCAGTTCAATCTGCTGTTATGGGCATTGGCTTGTTCCCTTTACCCTAGACAGTACGATCTAGTTACTCCATCAGCGGGTGCCCAGCTAACAATTTTGGGTTATAAGAACATTCAAAATCTTTTTATTTATTGATTTTTACACAGATGATTTCATGTTTAGAACGGTATTCAAATAATTTTTAATTGTGTAATTTTTTTTATATTCTACAACCTTGAATAACCTTTTTGATATGTTATATAACATTACAAAACCTACTAATAACTTTACTGCAAGAACGTTTTTGATAGCTTTGGGAGAATTGTTACAGAACGTTCTGAGAATGTTAGCTGGGTGTGTCTTCAATAACTTTTCTCACAGTGTCGTTGCTCTCTGGGGAAACAAATGCATATTGATCTGACGGCAAACTCTTTACACCAAAGGGCCATTAGGACGATACATTACTTCCTTTTTGTCTGGGTCTTTCTCTCCCTCTTTTACTTACAGCTGAGCTCTGAGTAAGAGATCCATTGTGTCAATGGCACACTCGTGCTGTTTTGACTGCAGCTGTCAGTCATGCTGCTGTCCATCTGCAGCATAACTGCGTTGCTGTGTGGGGCTGCATATCGCTCAGGTTACCAAGGACAGGGAACACAAAGAGAGATAGAGATACAACCAGACCTTCAAGGCTGGTAAAGCAGCTTTGAACTGCAGTAAGTAGTAAAATACTTAGCAAACATTCAGAACACTATATACACTAAATAACTAGCAATATTTTGAGTTTTGCAATGGCATGCACCACTGCTATTTTTGTGAAAATGTAAAGTTCTAAGGCTTAATTCATAAAACACGTTTTACGGTCTGCTCATGTGTCATGAATGGGGCCCCTAGTTTTTTTTTTACATATAAATAAATGGTTTTAAAGAAATGGATTAATTTGTTGACTTCAAGGCCAGTGAATATCTGTAGAATATGATGTTGCTTTGCTTTCACAGAATAGAAATCAGCACCAGCGACAGAGCTTCAATGAAAATAGGTGATTCTATCCACAACTTTGTATGTGCTTTACTGATATTTGTTATGCATGCATGTTTTAATTTGCTGTTTTCCTGATTGCAGGAAGAGTGGAGGATGTCTTAGCCCTAATGGAAAAGCAACATCAACCATGTTCTGCGACTGATCCCAGTTTTAATGTCTTTAAATGCAGCATGCTAAAACATAGAGGTATATATATATAAATGCGGGACTGTAATTTAATAATGATCAATGCTATGATTATCCAGGCTAATTGTTTCACATCAAGGCTAAGCTAAAGATATCTCTTTGTTTCTGAAGGTTTTTTATTGTGCATTGCAAAGATCCAAACAAGGCAAAGCGATGCAGCCTTTGACTAAAATGTATCAAAGTATCAGACACTGCGATGTCAAACAGTGGCTGAAATTGCTGCTATCACTGCGCATAAAGGGAAAACTGAAAAGAAAAGAAAAACAGACAGAAGCACATCAACACTTTGTCCCATGAAAGCAGAAATGTTAGCCTGCCAGTTCAGAGCATCAGACTTCTAAAGAGAATAACAGGAGTATGGCATTACAATGCAAACCAAATCCCACAGATCTCCACCAAACACACCCTCCATTTCTCTTAAAGAAACACAACCCCTTTCATCTCAGAAAACACAAGCTCTGAAAGCCACAGCCAAATGCTCCATTAATCAAACACGACAAAACACAGTGTGTGTGTTTCTGAAAAGAAAGATTCATGCTAACTGTGATTCTTTCTATAAATGTCTTTTGTATAAAGTTGAAAAAAAAAATGTTTTTATGTTTAAATGTGTTGTAGTTTAATATGCAAAGACATTTACAATAAAACGCTAATTATGCATTTTCCCATAATTCCCAGACTCTGTCTGTTTGACCAATGACATGAATTTGGGGCTGTTTGGTTGACCATTGCTGGATTGTGTGTGTGTGTGTGTGTGTGTGTGTGTGTGTGTGTGTGTGTGTGTGTGTGTGTGTGTGTGTGTGTGTGTGTGTGTGTGTGTGTGTGTGTGTGTGTGTG
>JAZGTK010001736.1:0-22250 GCA_036877625.1 Ambastaia sidthimunki | reverse complement strand
TGTGTGTGTGTGTGTGTGTGTGTGTGTGTGTGTGTGTGTGTGTGTGTCTGTGTGTCTGTGTGTCTGTGTGTCTGTGTGTCTGTGTGTCTGTGTGTCTGTGTGTGTGTGTGTGTGTGTGTGTGTGTGTGTGTCTGTGTGTGTCTGCATGCAGATTCAGAACAAGTTAACAGGTAATAATATGAACAGATAATGACAGATCATATGAATAGATAATTTAAGTTCAAGTACTTGTAGATGATGTGGCTGTCTGATGAGAGTGGAGAAGTAACAGCTATTCCTAGATCTGAAAAAATCTCAGTCTGAGTTTAACGTGGTGAGTGCACATGAAGGGTGGCAGAGACAGGAAAGCAGACATCACTTTTGACAGAGAACTCCATCTGCATCATTCAAATTGCACATCACAAATGTCAATCCCTGAGTCAAAAATAACATGAAAACGATTAATAGTCCTGAGAAGATCTCTGATGGATTCTGAAGAGCATCTGTCAGATTGCAGGTCAGCCGTTAGTTTGATGCTGGGCAAACAACGGTTTTCTTCTGTCTTTCTCAGTATTGTGGGTAAGACGATGAATAAAGGCCTTGATAGATACCCAACAGAACTGAATACATTTATGCATTTGTCAGATCCTTTTATCAGAGAATACGAATTATACGTTTTGTCAGAATGTATTATATATCAAACCCCGTGGCCTTGTGATCGCCTTGTGTTTGAAAAAGTGCATTAGGAATATGAGTGTATTAATTAGTAATGTTAATAAAGGCAATTGGTTGTCAATTAATGAAGAAAAACAGCTGTTGTTTTACAGCTGAGAAATAAAATTTAGTTGGCCCGTCAGCCCACTTATCTGTAATGATTTTACATTGAGATAAAGTCATGTCTGCATACAGAGGCATGTTTCTATTTGTTTGGTAATATATTGCACACGTGAAATACCACTTTGCCTTTTTTCTCCGCTGAGGCAGGACAATGTAATTGAAACCTTTATGGGAATGGAGGGACAGGCAGAGAATTCTGGGGAATGGAGAGGGGGGGGGCTCGGTCACTGCATCCATAACTCAGTTTAATGGAACTACGGACTTGTGGTGGTGGAAAGTAACACCAGAATGCACGTCTTTATTTTCATTTTCAATAATGGGCCGATGACGTCGCAAATATGCGATCGATTTCATGGTCAGAGCTTTCTCTCTCGCTTTCTGCCTCTCTTATCCCGTTCTCCCAGTTATAAGTACCAAAGCAATGGTTTATATACAATGTAAATTCTCTCTTATATGTAAGGCACAATGTTTTAGTCTTTTAATCTTAATCGCTTTTTGCTGTAGGGCACCATACTGTGTATTGAGACTCAGTTGTGTAATGAAGTGGATTGTACCGACACCCTCCCAACAGGAAGTGAGGAATAAATGGACTATGTGTTGTTTCAATGCTTTCTGTAGCAGATGACCTCTATGTAGTGTATACTGAGCAGTGACCAGTTCCTGTTTACTTATTAGACTTTCTCTTTCTGACTCTCTCACCTTTACACTTTTTCTTAAAGGCAAAAGAACTTTTGAAGTATTACATAAAGGCCCAATGAATTTTCTTACCGCAGGCACCAATCATGTATGTGAGAAATAAGATGTGGGTTTAATGGTCCTGATTTTTCATCTGTGTCTGCGCAGACTCTGATTCAATGAATGGTCTTTATATATCATTATAAGAGCGTTTTGTGCTGATTTATAGCCTGTGCATACTTTATATGGAACTAGTGGCTACAGAAATCTAAAAGTTTGCCCAGCTAAATCATAAAAAGTGTTTTTGAAAAGTGTAAAGTGTATTATAGACATTTTTACTGTTTTGCTATTACAGTATATTGGGTTGTTGAAGTCTCTGAGCATCTAGTAGGCAGAGTTTGTCCCTCATTAGGGAACTTTTTGTTAGCTATTGGTTGTTATTTGGTCAGCCAATTTTATTTATTATTTATCATCCACAAGCTTGTTTTCTGACTAAAAATATACTTAATATATATAAATTATTAATGTATATAATGTATATAATCTTTGGCTCAATGTTAGTTGCCACAGTCTTTCTGTTAGCTTTGTTTGTCTTTGTTCGTTTAGCTTCCATACATCATGTGAAGGTTACCGGATTTACCAGCATTAAACCAGTGTTCTGTGGTCATGACTAATAAAACGTAACACAAACAAGGGCATTAAGCAATTCTGACTAGTTGACACTAGTCTTATGTCAATGCATATAATGTTGTGTGTAGTTATTTAAAAAAAAAAAAAAAGATTTTTAGGGTTATTTTGTCACAAAGGCAGTTCATATAACTTAACTAACCGCATTAAACTAGAACATTAGTTACTGAGATTAACATGTTGGCCCTTTATCTAGATGATCAGATATGCAGACACACACCACTGGTTTTCTTTCACAGCATGTATTGAAAAATTGCCAGAAATTGCCTCATTAAAGTTTTATTTGTGTCCCATTAGAAGTGTATTTCGGTTTCCACTTTTTGTTGTCCAGTCTCTTGTTTTTTTGTGCAGCTTTTCTTGTTAAGAAGGTTAAAGCAAGTCATTGGGAAACTTGGCTTTTGATCAAACTGTTTTCAGAGTCTAACATGAATTATTAAAAAAGCTTGTAGTTTCGAATACTTCCTCATATACTTTCTCTTTTTCAGCTCTCTATTACTGTCCAAAAATTCTGTTATTGTCCAATGTCGTCTGGCACAATGTAGTTGTACAGCTATGTATGTGAGTCCCGTGTGTGTGTGTGCGTGCGTGTGTTATATAAAGTAAGAGTCTCACTAATACTATCCTGATAAATTTTGGTGAGCTGATATTTTGCACATATGTAGATCTGACAGGTAAGAACAGCCTCTCTGGCTGAATGCAAATCAAACATCTATTCACTCTGAATGGACAGAATCCATCTCTTCCCTTTCAAACAGCCTGTGGTCTAAAGCAAAGTAAAGGGGAACAACAGCTTTCCTTAAATGTCCTTGGTGCCATTTAAAGATAATGGAAATTGTGTGCTGTGAAGTACGCCAGGTTTCTCTGCTGGTAATTCCTCTTTGCATTATGGGCTGAGGACTCGGCACTTACCCGCCCTACTGCTCTGATCATTATTCATGGCTGCTGAAAGCACACTTACACACACAAACAGCCTGAGCACAGCTCCACTCCGAAGGTTGGGAGGTGCAACAAAAAAAGGTTGCCAGATATGCTCAGAATGTCAGCATCAAAAGACAGACGACTGACCGTGTGTGTGTGTGTGTGTGTGTCTGTGTGCATGCTTCGGTGACCACCAGTTGCCTGCTGCTATCTTGTTACAAGAATAGTTAAGATTCTCTCATGTTCTTTCCTTCATGTTGTTCCCAGTATGTATGATGTCATTTCTCTGGAGCTTAAAAGCAGAATTTGTGAACAATTATTTTACATAATTTTATATACTAAATAATTATATTATGTAAGTGACATTTGTTTCATGGAAAAGTTAACAGGTTTACTAATGAATTAACAAAGTTTCAGGTTTCAAATGACATATGAGTAAATATACAGTATATACAGTAGGAACATGCATATGTGAGCCGACATATGTTCCTGAAACTGTAAAAACTGATTTATTTGCAGGGCAGAAATGTCACTCTAGCTGATACTGAGGCAAATAATTGAACACCTGTTTCATTAAAAGGCTCAAACCATCTTGTATTTTAAGATTCGGTCTATTGTTATAACTGAGAAATTCAACTTTAGTATCACTGCAGTGTTCACAGGTGCAAATAATGGATTAAAATTAACCTGCTGGAAAATAGTTGTTCTTGTAGGCGAGTTCTGTGTATCTGTAAGACTAAAGTCACAATGTAGGTTCAGCATGTTGTTTCAGAGAACAGCTTTAATTGGTCTCGTGACATGATAAATCACCATGTAAGTGGGTGTCTTGCAAAGACCGACTACCCATATTTCAAACATCTCCCAAAACTCTTGTTCTTTCATCTGTAATTTTCATTTCCTTGGCACGTCTCTCTGTCCATATGGCTGATCTCTATCAAAAGCGTGAAGCCATGAGACGATTCTTAATTGGGCTTTTATGTCTGGTACTAATTAAAAATGAGAGGAGCAAAATCTAATGGACACTCGCACAATGGTTGTCGTTCTCATCAGAGAGGTTGATTAAAATCCGATATGTCTTATGCATATGAAGACTAATAAACGAAAATGGAGCGTTCATTTTTTCCACTGTCCGCACTTTAAAATGCATTAATCAATAATTAAGTTGCAATGGCTTGATTCTTATGACCCTCATAAAAAAGAACCACTGATGTTTTAAAGACATTGTTGCATTGGATTATTTGCTGCACATTTGCTAAATTTGGAGAAAGATTTTAATAATTGTGACCGAGGGAAAGAGAATAAAAACAGTTTAATTTCTCCCTTGCGCTTCTTATTCTTTTCACCAATTAAATCCATGTTGCAATGCAGTCTTCACTAAGTGGCTAGTTAATATAACACGTTTCAGATGACAGATGCCAAATACAAACTCTTGGAATGTATCCACAGGCAATAAAACATAGGAGTGTAAATTAACCACAATACCAGCTCGAAGACAGCTGCAAAACTCTGATTTCTGAGTAATGGATGGGCTATCGGATGATAAGGGAATTCAGCAGAGCTATAAAAACATGCAAATGGTCACACTTTGTTGTTCTAATTTCTTCATCACTGAACAATAGTAATCCACCCACAGACACCTGTCGCTGTTGTGGAGAGTTTGCGAGGTGCCTGGGAGAAATATTATGATAAAGTACCAGAGACTCTGTTATGTGTAACTGAGGCATTAAAATTGGGAAGATATTTGAGGTGCAATTAGATGAAGGGTTTGCTTTGTGTCGTGAGGGGTTAGGTCAAGTTTCTGAGTGAACGAAAGCAGTCATGAAGCAGACAGAGAAATTGAAGACACTTCGAGCTTGGAGACAAATTGGCCGTTAACTTGATACGCGCTGTAAAATTTGGTTTCCGAGCAGCCAAACCCCATAGCCTGAGAGTCGCCGCGGCAACAGAGGAATTGTGCTAATGACTCGGAGTGTTCCAGTAAATGTTATTGGTCAGACGCCCGAGCTATTGGAGTCTTCCAAGTCCAGTGCACACACAATGTCAATAATCTCTCCCCCATGCACACACATACAGATGACAGTCGATAGAACGGAAAGTTTTCAAAGACCAAAAATTTCCAAGTGCCTCATTTATTACTCAAGTGTGCAAACACGCTTTTGCATGTTCCCTCTTTCTCAAAGTCCACGGTATCTAAAAAAGTGTTTTGGGAAAATGCATCACTTTGGCTCTGTACCAAAACCTTGTGAGTTGCCTACAAAGGCAGCATCCTAAATGAAATGAAACCTCATAGTTGATTTGGAATATTATTCATAAGCAACATCTCTACACACTGTGCAAATACACACAGGAGACTCATAATTGATTTCAATAGATGTTGCTAAGTCTTTGTGTCTGGAGTGCTGTCTTTAAGATGATGTCTAGGTAGGCATCTCACTAGGTTTTGAAACAGAGCTGTGATTTCCATTTGCTCATCTTCTCGCTTTACCAATATATCAACAATTACAATAAAAGATATTTATGTAAATGTCCTAGCAAACGTACTGTGATTTTGATCATTACAGTCTCATGATTTCAGTCGAAAATTGTTATTCTTGTTCTTTTCAATAATCTAGGTGCAGAAATTGAATGAAACTGAAAAAAACGAGACCCTCGATTTGAATTTCCTCTTTACACCCACCCACTCACTTCTCTGCAGACAAACTGTGGTGTGGATAAAAGTGTGTGTGTGTGTGTGTGTGTGTGTGTGTGNTGCGTGTGCGTGTGCGTGTGCGTGTGCGTGTGCGTGTGCGTGTGCGTGTGTGTGTTCAGACACTATTCAGGTAAATCAGCAGGAAGGCATGTTTAATACATGCAACACGCTGTTGGACGCCTACTTGTCAAAATGAACACTTCAAATTATAAAATATAATCCTCCTCACACAATTTTAATTCCTCTTTTCCTCCACTTGATCACGCCCACACGTAAACCCAAGCATACAAAACACTTTGTCGTTTTTGTGCTCATAATTGCATCATTGTTTCCAGAACATTCTCAGAAGAGATTATTCTGAAGACAAATGCTGATCTTAAGAGAGGAGACTGGCCTTTTCGCCACATTTTCAGAGCAAAGAGCAATATAAAGAAAAAAAATTCCACCTGAATCACACTCCTGCATTTGAGTAAAGGGAGGGCGAATATAGCGGAGGAAAAATTCTCCATCTAAATTCTGAGGATGGGAGTTCTTTAGAGTAAGTGCCTCTCACCAGTGCACATAAAACGTGCTGGAATAAAGAGAGAGGCTTTGATGAGAATCGGCAGTGATGGAGAGATGTCTGGAAAGTAGAAAAATATGTGCATGACGTAGATAAAAAACATGAGCATGCAAATGATGTAAGAGATGAGTGCAGGGTACAATCAGAAACAAAACATCCAATTAAAAAAAAAATCCTATTTAAAACTATTCATGCGATTGATGTTTTTTCAATTTGTCCAGTGTTAAAGATCACGGCCCATGGGGACACTTCTTTGGAGGCCCTTCCGCAGCAGGCAGCTCTTGTGTGGTTGATCTCGTATTATGCAGTAAGTGACAAGTGTTTAAATACAGCTCATGAGTGATGAGTGTACCTCATTTCACCCAAGAGGTTTCAGTTTGCATATGGCAGCATCTCCCAATCGTCTCTTATTTTGACCAGCCGATACCCTTAGAGAAAGTCCAGGAAATGACAAGCAGTCAGTGTCGATCACAGAATAAACTTGGAATCAGCTTTAAATTTGACTGGAGCTCATGCATAAATGCATTTAGAAGGGAGCACAGTGGCTCTGTTCCAAAACGTGCGAGCTGCTTACGTGGGCGGCAGCATGGTCAGGCTCACACCGCAAAGGCTATTCCAACTGGTTATTGCCTATGAAGATTGTTCGAAATATGTCACCTATGAGGTTTATTTCATTTAGGATGGTGCCTTAAAAGGCAGCTACCCGTGTAGGCAGTAGACAGAAAGACAACTCTCTAGGAGTCAATATTTATAGCTTCACAATGCTGTCTGTCTTCAAAAGCATCAAGCACCATTGGCAAAGACTGACAGAAGTTTTTTTCCCATCTAAAGTTGTAGATGCTGTCAGGCTAGTCTTTGATAGGTAAAACAGATGCCTGCCCAGTGTTGTTTTTTTATTTATTATTATTTTTGATCAAAATCTCTCACATCATTTCCCAAGATTCCCTCCTATTACACAAGGCCTGCAGAAATAAATCAAACGCCTCTTATGTCTGTCAAGATCATACGCAGGCCTAAGGCTCTGATTAAAGCTTGACACTGAAGCTTTTGGATCTGACCGCCTGGTGTTGTTGGTTGGGGGGTGGAGGGGCGGTATGTCAAACTGCCCTGACAGGTCAGGCTGTTTATAGGACCTCATTTAGATTCTACCTCCAGAGGCTGTGCAGCTCTGACGCCCGGTCCTGACTGACAGGTGGGTGCTTGCGGTGGCTGCTTGCACAGGGAGCAAAGGGCAGTGTGAAAGAAACAAACACAGTCTGGTAAGGTGGAAATGAGTGCTCTAATGAGTGCTTAACCTTGATGACAGGAGGTTATCTAAATATATCCTATGCACAGAGCTTGACAGTAAAGCAACAACAGAGAACATTATCAGAACGTTTGCTAATTGGCTAAGAAGGTTGGCTAAGAACTCTAAAAATTCTGTCAAAGTTATCAAAAAATGTTTCAACGTTTTAATGATATATATCAAAAACATTATTTTTAAGTTGTTAGTGTTCAAAAAGTTTGAATACTTAGAACCAAGTAATGTCTAACAACTGGACATTTTGAACATTGCTAGAACATTTAAAATAGCATTTTTAATGATTTCATTACTTAATAGAAATGTTAGGGAAGCATACTTATAACCTTAATATTGATGGGATAAAGCACTGGATTGTATTCTGTGTAAGCAAAAAGGTATAACAGGTGATGCTATATTGTAAATATGGTCATGGCTCAAGGCCGTTGCTAGGCACGACCCTGTGTGACTTAAGTTATTATGAAAATGTTTGTATTATGAAAATTATTAATATTATGGTGCTGTTCTTCTGCTAAAAGAAATAGTCCCAGGCATGTAAACTCTAACAGAACTGTAACAGAAGGTTACATTTTTATTCAGTGAAACACAAGAAACCAAGTGAAAAGGTATTAGCTGTCTTATATGGTGAATATATCATGGCTATTGACCAATCAGCAACCGGGAGCGGAACTATCTTTTTTTTAATCTATTTTATTCTAACCCTAATGTTTTTTGTGGAGTGGAGTAAGTGGAAATTGCTTCTATATTTGATTAAACTGAAGAAAGAGTAAGAGAGAATAACAATATTTTGTCTTCATAGTCCCCAAATTAAATAATAAAAAAAAACCTTGCGGCAGAGCCCGAGGCAGCTTGTGGCCCTAATAAAATCTCCTACAGTGTGACTGAAGCAGTACAGAAGACTCTGTGGTCTTTCCACAAACAAAGAAAACAAACCAGAGACATTTATAGGCTAAATTTATTTGATTGAATGTTTTGTGTTTGACTCTGATGACCCTGAATGACCCTCATTATTAGTTTTGGTTTTACAGTTTAAAGACGATATTATGGATTAAATGGTTTTATAAAATAACTAACATAATAAGGACTTCCTAGAAAGTCTATTTTTTAATGATGACCTAGCAAAATGCATTCTGCATTGCCCCCGGGAGTCAATGTGATGCAGACAAACATGTATAATTTGTGTAAATAATGAAACTAAAATTGTTTTTAAATGAACATTTAATTTTGAATATTTCAGACACTGCTTGGAAAAGTAATTTATTCAAATTCTTTGTGAAGTGCAAGTGAAACAGCTATTGATTAAAGTTACTGATGAACCACTTGTTAGGAAGTCTTGTCAAAGATGAAAAACCTCACCAGGTTTTTGTTGAACAAGTCCAGGCTCCATCGATTAAGCAACATTAAAGAGAGCAAGATTTTGCATTGAATGCCTATTAAATGCATATCGAAAGGAAAGCGTATGATAAATGTTCAGGGTGTTTAGAGGCTTCATTATTCATAAGCCATTCCAGGAAGATGTTATAACGTAATGTAAATAATGTCCCCCATCAGCCACCTCGCCTCTCAGGAAGTGATCTGTGGAGTGAAAGTGATGAGGAATTCTCCATACTAATGTGTTTAAATCCGAAGAGGCTTAACAGGACATTCTGGGAATGCTGATCTTCCATTAGTGTTATGCTTAATCACACGTGGGTGGAATCAAATTAGACATTCAAATGACAAGTGTTGATGTTTTTTGGACGTAGTGCCACAAATGCTAAGCAGTTGCTGATCACATTAAAAAATGTGTCACACATGGCGCAAAAATTGTCACATTGGACCTTCTTACAGTACCGTACAGTTCAGTACATAAACGTGTACAATCGATATCAATGAGTTTGACTATCACTGCATCTTCTACAGGCATGTAGGCAGTACAGGATTGTGGCTAAGTGACTTGCTGAAGGCCACATCGGGATAGTACAATAGCTTGAGACTATCAAAAATGATTTGCACCTTGCTGTAAACTCTCAAGGGGATTTTGTCCTTATAGGTTCTCAGTGGCATTTCCTGACCTGCAGAGCCGCAGAGCATGCGTTACTGCGTTACTGCGTTACTGCCCACCACAACCTAGTTTGCTTTAATATTGATACAAGCTACTTTTATATTCTTTCTGTATTCTGTCTCTGTTCAATGCTTGTTTCTCGTTTTGCATCTCTCTAACACTTATTCCCCTGTTCTCTGCCTACTTCAACTCTCTAGACGCTGTACTAATGAGCCCAGCTGTTGGTGAACATCATCGAGTCATTTTCTGGAGCTTACAAGGGTTTCTCAGGAAAAGGTGTGTTCTACCATAATTCTACTGATATAAACCGCCTCTCAAAACCACACAGCTCTGTTCCTCATCTGTTACAGCATCTCTCTCGCCCTCCCTCACTTCAAACTTGCTGTTATTCTTTTTTTAATCTTCTTCTTTGATGGAGTTTCCACTCAACATCATCCTTATCTGTAAATCTCATCGGAGACATTGCAAACTGAGGCTTTGAAGACCCCATTTATGGAAACTTCAAACCATTACACGGCCAGATGAATATCTAACACAAGTGACAGAAGTAAAAATGCAAAAGCTAAATCAAATCACAAATATGAGGAGTACAAAGACTGATCGTTTGATCGGCATGTCTCAGACTCTCTGTCTCATTTATAAATGCAGAGAAATTATGGGTATCTTTCCGTGTTAAGCCTGCAGTTGTTGATTTCAATTGACAGTTGATCTGAATACCTCTGTTTGTTTGGTTGGAAAGTAAATGTTTTGTTTCCTTCCAAATAAAATCAGGGAAACTATAACGGAACCAGAGGAGGTTTGAATGCTTCATGTGTGAGTAAGCAGACTGAATACATTTTCTTCATTTTAAAGGCACTTGACATAACAGGTCTTTTCATTACATTTTCCTTTCATTATTTTACTCTTTGGGGTTGCAGGAGCTAAATAATTGTTATGCAGCATTTAGGTTTTGCCCTTGAAGACCTCTAACATATTTTGTAAGATAGAGAAGCAAACGGGTGCTTTTTAATAAACTGTTTGTATGTGGTGTGTTCCTGTGCCAAAAGGTAATACAAGCAGATGGAAAATTTGGTATCTCACAAAATTTTCACTGGCCTGTGCATCAATGTGAGAAATACATGCAACCTTGATGAACACACTTTTACTAAAGATCAAAATCACAAAAAAATAAATGTGTTACATTTGATGCTAGTTCACTGAGATTTTTTTTTTTTCGTTTTTAACAAAAAAGAAGATTTGAGTCAAAAATCCTTGAGTTTAGCCTTGACTTGAATGTATCTTGTGTATCTTGAGTAAAATCTGACCCAGAAAATGTTCTTGATATACACAGAACAGCAAAACATGTCTAATTTTATTGAACCTTCAGTGAGGAGGTCAGGCCAGATCTGGGCCTGTGTGTAAGCTGATCCCCAGTCAGTTGTGGTCGACCACCGCAGTATTGGCTTCTCATCTGACATTTGTTCCTAGATCAGATTAGTAAGGAAAAGTGTCCTCCCTTAGGAACTTATGGGGTTTTTATCTCAGTGGTAAGGTATGCGAGCTTCCTCAGCTATCGAAGGCACCCTGAACTTGTGATATGACCCAAATCTCTCTAACACACACATTTTCAGATACAGAGACAGAAGTTTGACTTTGAAATTCCAGAATTTACATGCAGACACAAACATCACTGAGGTCTGATAGAGTTTGTTTTAAAGTATCTGTGGGTACATCTCTTTTTATCCCTTTTTTTATTTATTTTTATAAATGTAAAACATGATGCTTGTTCTTTAGGTCTTTCAAACATCAAACAAACAAACAGCTAAACAACATTTATTTGTCATTTATTAAATGACAGGAAACCTGTATATATATATGTTTAGAAAAATATAGAAAACCTGTAATCGTTTATTTAGCCTCAAATGGAGAGTATTTTAAAAACTGCTGAAATTCTTTTCTTTTGCATACAGCAAAAGATAATGAAAAATCTTAAAAGTAGTCTATACCGCTTGTGCGCTATAAGTTCTTTGAGTCAAAATTTCAGTCTTTAGTCACTGAAAATCTAGTCAGCTCTCAAATCTGTTTCATGCCTTTACAGATTAACATTGGTGTGATGCTCAAAATCTCTCCTCTGTGTTCCACAGAAGCAAGTAATCCCGGTTTGGAATGACGGTAAGTAAATTATGGAATTTTCATTTCAGACTGAAATACTCATGTACATTTCTGTTGTTGTTCCAAATTCATCACCCAGCACAACATTTGCCAACTTTAAAAATAACAAACATGGCAATTAATATTATTCGCACCATCACAAAGCAGTTTTCCAATAACCTTCCATTATAACTCTCTTTCTTCTGTCTTTTCTCCAATTCCATTTTTGTCTTTTGTTTTCTGTTTTGTCAAAGTTTTGTGGTTGGTCTGCCTGGATTTGTTATTGATACAGCATTGTTTGCTATTGATCATAAAAAGCTCAAAACCCACAAAGAAACAGATGTACGGAAGATTTCCCAAGCGACAAAGCAAACACAAATGTGATCTGTAGATTTGTTTAAAGTCTTCATAAAAGCGTTGCATTGCCTAATGCATATTTTCGAAGTGTCACTGCATTTCTCCAGAACTTCATATTCACACTGCAACACAAATGCTTTAACCTGTTTAAATAATGGATAAAATCAACCCACGATGCATCAGACGGCCAAAACAGATCAATCATACTGCCTCATATCACAAGGAGTGTTAAGCGCCTAGAGGTGGAGGAAGTATCAACAGACACGTTTATTAGTATTGATGAACCAATAAAAATACTCCTAACACATCTTTGGCATATTCTTCAGAAGAGGATCTAAAAATCGAGTAGTGTCTGAAATACATTTAGATCTGTACAGGAAATTGATTTGCTGTACTGTTAATCATGGTCATTAGACAGCGCTCAGGAATACTTGACTCTGATTGGTCAATTGCAGCAATTGTGTCAAGGTCCTACGGTTATTTAATTTCCAATAATGAGCGACTAATTGCATACTTTTCTATGTATTTTTCATATTTCTATAGTGAGTTGACAACAGTAATCTGACTAATTACTCTAAAGATAATTATAGTATGCAGGAAAAAGACATTTTTGTTGTATGCAGAGCTGTACAATGACAGTAAAAGATTTCTATTCAATTCCATTTTATTCTATTTTAGATCATTAGGCTTCGGTACTGATGTGAAGAAGGGAGTTTGATGTAATGTTTAATGTACATTTTGTATTTGCTGTTGCAGGAATAATACTGCAGGTTAGAGAGTACAAGACTCTCTTGTTATGCCTCGGGTCTGCAAATCAGGGCCAAAACCCTTAGGGCTAAGAGGGCAGGATGTCCTCTGGAAAAAATAAATAAAGTTTTATCACTTATCTGTCTCTCAAAAAACTACAAACTGCCTGGCACAAATCCAGTGAGCGCTCCTAAGGCATAAGAGGCAGCAGGGGCTGACCTAATCACCGTGGAGACGGTGTCTAACAGATGGCATTATGGGATGTGGGGAGAGCAGGAAGGGATTTGTCAGTGCGTCTGCTTGTTTTGCTCACGGGCTGATTCTGAAGGTGTTACTTTCAGGAAGCTGGTGATCTGTGAGTGTTGGAGGGGGAAGAAAAGGGTGAGAAAAACCGAGCAGATTTTTAAGATGGGGTGTGGAGCACAACGACCCAGATTGAAATCCAAGAACTAATGAGTATTAATTAGTAAGAAGTTATGAGTTCAGGTGGTGGATCACATGCTGAAAGAGTGGTTTGAAAGATAAACTTAGGGTCTAGATATTCTGCTAAAAAAACAACACACCCAGCTAACAGGGAATGTTCTCAGAACATCGGCTAACGCTACAAAAAAGTTATCAAAAGCATTCTTACAGAACTTTTTTAACATTATATTAATTAAAACATTATTTTTAGTAGTTAGTGGAATATTTTAAAAATGTTACAGAATTAAGAACTGTTTGAACAGCGTTCTTATAACCCAGCAAAAATGTTAATGCAACGTCTACAAAACTGGACATTTTTCTGTTTCCCTTGAACATAGAGTATGCGGGTCACACTGACCCTTCAGTACATAACGAATCACAGCTATCTGGCTGTCATCATCATCGACTTTTAAAAGCAGTAAGTGTGCAACATAAACACAGCTGAATATAATTTAATTTGCATGTGCTTAAGAAACGTTTTAAATGGTCGAAAACACATTTGCTTAAATATCTGCATCCCTGACAGATTTGGATGGTGCTGCAGCATCCAAAACACAACATATGCTGTTGTTTTATCAGGGCAGTGTTGACTTGATTCTCTGTCACGTTAGCATCTGTGTACATCTGGGAAAATCAGGGAAAGGTGATTGTTCCTGACAGTCGGACGTTTTACCCTCCTGATTCAGAGTGTGAATGCTAGTGGTATAATTATGCTGTTCACACTTGTTGATCCAGTAGGTCTTGTTGGTTAAGCTAGTTCAAAAGCCCAGCATTAGCTTCATTATATCATGCATCTTCTGATACATATTTTGGTCTTTTCAACAAGGCAGTGCTGACTTTCGATCGTCTGCCACATTAGCATCTTTGTACATATCTGCCATTTTCTTTGCCCGACTCCATTAGTGATAGCTGTATATCTTTGACTCTATATTGACTTTCTTTCATCTTCTGCAGGAAACTCTATAGCTGTAGGTTATAGACTGACACTAAGGTTCCCTGCTCAAGAAAAGAGAGACTTGTGCCAGGTATAACACACACACACACAGAAAATAAATATTGCTTAGTGGTTGCTCTTTCAAATCTTTGGAGACTTTATGGAGGTGTTTCTTAGATGTTTCTCCAAAAAGGGAACAGAAAATTGTTGATATTTACATTCATTCAGTAAATACTTTTATTCTTTTAAACGACTTCAGATCTGCATAGTTTGAAGAATTTAGAGAAGCATCTGAGGAACATCTGAGAAGCAAAAAACAAAAAGTCTCTGTTTAATCTCATTGCTGACTTGGAGATATAACTGAGATATTAATGAGATTTCTCTTTTCATTTTTCTTATCTACGAGCACTCTGGCACTGGCAGGGACACACAGAAAAACCTCTGACAGGACGAGAACATGCTGTCATGTTGCTTATAGTCTGAAAGCATCTAAACTATTCAGCCAAGCACATGTTCCTACTCACCCACTCAACACCCCCTCACACACACACTCACACACACTCACAATTATACACTTGTGAAAGATCGCACAAGAATGAATAAGTCCCATCTCTCGCTTGGGAGGAGAAGTTTATCGTCTTATCACAGCTGACTGACACCCCCCTCCACTCCCCCCCACACACAATTTTTCCCTCCTTTCCAGCACAATCCAACAGACTTATTGTCCTTTTTTGACAAGCCTCCACTAAACATCTGTTTCACAGCGAGCTTTGCAGGTGAGGCAAATCCATGTCTCCTCCGTCATTATGAAAACACACACCCTGAAGAGACCAACAGGAGAGAAAGATTTTAAACCACGGGATCATTTTCTGTGGCTGACTGCAGAATCGCACTGCGCGTGAGGTTTTTGGCCTAATTTGGCGCTACCTGGGCTCTATGTCCAGACACCCGATACCACATGCAGCTCGGCTGGGCAGGTAGGAGGGGAAGTACAGTGGATCAATACACTTGTTAAAGATTGCAGATAATGAAAATATGGAAAAATATATATTCCACTCTATCAATTTTTGATGAGATGAAAGCCGGAGGAGGCAGAAAGACCCAGGCCCTAAAGACGCAAATGAAGAAACAGTATACTAAATAAATAATTGAATGAGTATCCTCATCGATTCATCAATCTTATTTATTTTTGCATGCCCTCTTTTTTGAGTGTTTTTCATGAAGGTAACATCTCTGGTTGATATCAGATATGAATGTCATTATTTGTTTGCATGGAGAAGCTTTGGGGTTGCAGCTTTTTTACTCCTATAGCTCAAGTGCAGCCTCAGTTATGTTTTAAGCTGTGTAATGTCAGCTGTCAGCACCTCTAAAGCTAATATCCAAGACACTGGTGCTAAGAAACTGAGACTGTTTACATAAAATGAAATGAGAAAAATGGCGCTCTATAGTACATAGATAACATCTCTATCTAATCTGAAAACATCTAAAACCTCCTAGAATAGTGAATTTCTGTAAAACTTTTGCATGTTTCCAATAATTGAATGTGTTGTTTGGAAATAAAAGGTGATTGGAGTTTTTCTGCATCATCTGGTTAGACCTGGGTTATGACATTACTGGAGTTTAATGAGTTATGGTTTGCTGTTCACTGTGACCAGCCATATTAAGTCAAGTTCTGGTGCTTGTATTTGTATGTAATATAAACAAACTACTGTAGATCTCATCAGCTCATCTCATTTCCACTGTAAATGTTTGCCTTTCAGATCTCCATGGGAACAGCATTGGAAACATGTCATTGGCATGCACCTGTTTTACAGGCTTTCATTAGCGCAAGCTTAGTTTCAGATGCTAAGGGTTTAATAATATGCAGACCAGACGATGCTCCACGGAGGCACGAAGGAGACACGCCGACACTTTCACGGAGGCGTTGAAAATGTCTGCTATTCCATCAAGATAACCTTTATATCAAGCAGAGTAACAGCTAAAACTCTCAGAGAGCGAGAGAGTGACGGAGAAAGTGACTGAGAGAGAGAGAATTTAGCGTTCTACAGATTTAGATATATGCAAACACATCCTACACATTACAAGGAAAATAACAAACATGCAAGTAAGATGAAATAAAGCAAACACCCACTAATAATGATTGTCATAGAGTTCTTCTCTCTTTAAAATCAAGCCACCACATGCTCCTGTTATTAAAACAGTTCTTCAAACTGGACAATGATGAAGAAGATAATGATCAAGCTCATTTTGGTAGAACTTCACAATGTTTCTTGAGCAGCTAGCAATGTATCACGCCAAACCACAAAGAGCTTAACACAGTATCAATGATAAATTTTACTTTATATGAAGATAAAAAGCCTCTGGCTTATTCTGTGTCACCCCGCTACACCCGAAATCTGTTTTTGTACTTTTTTATTGAATTTATAATACGATATCTTTCTTTAACCTATTTAATGTTCTATAAACTGTATCATGTATGTATTTGAATGCTGCTGTGGCAATATTGCAGTCCTCCACAGTTATTCCAATAAAGCATCATTGAATTTTGAGAGGGAGAACATATGTTTTTACACTTTTGAAACATCACGATTGCGCTTGATATTGATTGATAAAATCCAACCTCCAATGTGAAAATGAGAAATTATTTTTTATGCATTAAATACCTAATGCATTTTACATTTCAAATATATCTAAATTCCATTTTAGAAAAGCACACACACATATTGACTGAATGGAGATTGTGTTCACACAAGTAAATCATCACTTGCCTTAAATCACATTGAGCCTGTGAAAATGAAGCGGAGAGGTGGAGGGTTCAGGCTTTTCCTCATCAGTGAAAACGATTCCCTTGTCCGCTATCCAGTGAAGGGCAGTGGAGATGAGAAGGCAGATTATGCTAAAAAATAAAGGAGAGGAGAGATTGTTTGCAGCCTAAAGGGTACGCTTCATTTCTCATCATTTACTCTGAATTACTCCCGAGTCCCTCGGGAAGCTTGTCTTGCCCGGTGCCCTTCAGTACACTCCACAAAGCCTTGAGGAGTTCACAAATTCTTTACCTTGCAGGAAACTAAAGACGACTGCATGCAGAGGTTATGTAAAGTTAAATGAATATTGTCTCAGGTTCTTACACTACATAATGTACAGGAAATGTAAAGGTGGGGGTTCAGATACAAGTTATTTAAAAGTTAGAAAAATTGTCATTTATTGCAACACAACCTCGTACCTCATACTACAACACAACCTCGTACCTCATACTACAACACAAATTTTTAAAAAAGTTTTAAATAACCTTAAAACATTGTTACAGCCAGTTCAGATATTGGTGTAATATTTGTTTTTTTAATGTTATTTACTGAGGTTTTCTCTAGTGGAGTCAGTAGTGTTGCCATCAGTTCCATGACATCTTAAATACATCTCTTTGATGTGATCTGCTTTGATCTTCTCTCTGCTTTCTTCTTTGAATTCTGATATTAACTTTTGATTAGATGCAATACATGAGTTTTATCATGAGTGCAAACTGACTGAAAGGTCAGACAGAAGATCATTTATATATAGACTCAGAGTCTAATTCAATGCATATGTATTCATACACTCTTCCAGAGAGACTGTCGTCGCAAGTTGTCACCTAAATCCAACTTCTTCATTAGTAGCTGTTACAGTGTTCTTCGCCTATACATGAACTCTTGTATCAGTTGCGTTTAAAAACAAACACTGATTTGGTCCGATGTAGCCAGACTTTTAATTTTAAGCATAATATCTTGCTCTATAAATACGTCTATATACTACGTGATAAGTGGCTTATCAATGTCAGTATCAATGATTTGATTTCACTACATTGGCAAATAGTTTGTTCTTCTTCTAATGCGCTCACTGTGTTAACCTGGTAACTTGTTAACATGACTTTGTTTACTAGCATATTAGTAAACCATTAAACCATTTCCAGCAGCTTTCTTAATGCAGTCTGCAAAAGACAACTACTGAACAGGAGAGTATTAAACCGCAATATAAACAAAACATGGCATGACATGACAGACATACAATAAAGATGTGAATCAGGCCTTTCATGAGTCATCAGATTGTATCTACTTCATTTCCTTTGTTCTTGTTTCTATAAAACTGAAAATTTTCAAGTGACATGGATTGACTGTCTTATGGCATTTCTCACACAAACAAAGATCTCTGTTCAAGTTCCACAGCAGGAGAACCATAGATCAGACCAGTATTAATGACACATGCAGATTGTCTGTATGGATATGTGAGTGAAAAAAATGGTGTATTAAACGCCTCACATTCCTGCCACCTATTTCTGTGGAAAGAAGATCAAACAAACATGTCCTTCAGATGTTCACAGCGTCTGGTTTGATCACAGGGCAGAATCTGTTCTCATTGAATTGTGCTGAAGGACAGAGTCTTCAAGCTTATGTTCTGTAAGATCCCACAGAAAACACCCTCCCTCATTGTTCAATATTATCTGTTCACAGCCTGAAACGAAGAATTTCTCAATATCACCCCACAATGATCACCACATAAAGAGATGGATGGATGGATGGATGGATGGATGGATGGATTGATGGACGGACAGACAGACAGATAGATGACAGACAGACAGACAGATAGATAGAAAGATAGATAGATGACAGACAGACAGACAGATGACAGACAGACAGACAGAAGATAGATAGATAGATAGATAGATAGATAGATAGACAGACAGACAGACAGACAGACAGACAGAAGATAGATAGATGACAGACAGACAGACAGATGACAGACAGACAGACAGACAGAAGATAGACAGACAGACAGACAGACAGACAGAAGATAGATAGATAGATAGATAGATAGATAGATAGATAGATAGATAGATAGATAGATAGATAGATAGATAGATAGATAGATAGATAGGCACACTTACAGTATATCTTGCATCCTCAAATATAGTTTCCAATAAGCAAAAGTAAAAGACATTTGCTGAGGGCAACATTGACTGATAGTTTGAGGCATAGAGAGAGAGAGAGATACAGAGAGAGAGAGAGAGAGAGAGAGAGGATCTGAGGGAACGGCGGGAGGCGCGCGCGTTCATTCGTGGCTGCGTCTCGTTGCGGCGGGAGTCAAACGGACCTTCGCGGGGTTTGTAACGGTTTTTTTCTAACGGCTGTAACGGTCGGAGGTACGTCAGAATGGCGCGGAATACTTTTTCAAACACGGGATTCCACAACTGCGTCGGAATGTTTCTTCTCTCAACATTCAGCGTATTAAATTCAGTTTTATCAGCGAGTAACTGTGAGTAAATTCAATTACTGTGTACAAATAACATGCCGTTTTATCACCTGCTACAGAGACACCCAAACTCGTAGAAATTGAGCCTAGAAATACCTGTAATTGTGTCTGATTTAAGCTCCTAATGGAAAAAAACAACTACAAAAATCGAGTTTAAGCAGAAATAACACAACCCCAAAGCTGCTCTGTGTCATTTATTCATTTATCAGTGAGTTATTCATCACGGTTTAATCCTTATATGTTTTCAAAAAATGAAAAAAATATATATTCATGCATATATGGTAACTTTTCTAAGTAAATGTGTTGTGTTTTTAAGCAATAATGTCAATGGGTTTTTAATGCATTCACTGGAAGTTTCTCTCGCATTAGCTGTTTTGCTGTTTGTTTATAGGTGATGCTATATGATGTTACGCTTTAACTTTAAGGTGTGTCGTTGTTTCCCCTTGACTACTAAAATGAGTAAAAATCCATATAGTGCAAAAGCAATTAAAGTTCTTCAGTAGTGGTGTTTTACAGTTTGTATATATACTGTACACACCACATGTAGTCACACATCAAAAATAACAACACTATAATATATTACAGCACTATACATTATATCTGAGGTGTTTCTCTGAGGTCACATATACTGTCACTTTTGAGCCAACACAGAAATGAAGTGATAGCGGAGACAACAAACAGTTCTGATATAAAGATATAGATAAAAGAAGAAACGATCGCGTCAAAAGAATAAGAAATAAACCCTCTGCTTGCATCATTAAAGAGATTTATTGAACGGGATCATTCATGTTTGATCTCTCTCTCTCTCTCTCTCTCTCTCTCTCTCTCTTGCTCTACCACTCTGTAACACACAGCCCATAAAAAAGTCAGAAACTAACGCGCTCATGTTTACGTACGTAACTTCGTAGTTTTGGAGGAGTGAGATGGGAGGGACTGGAGCAATACACTCGCAATCCCATTGCAGAAAACATGCCCAAAGCGAAACAATACGACTGCGAAAATGTGCAGTATAGGTAAATGTTGAATTAATGTGTGTTAGTTGTGTGTGTCGTGCAGCGCCAAGCGTTACTGCTACAGTGACTAGTGTGTGTTTCCGGTGTACTGAAGGAATGCACAAGAGTTTAATGGTGCATTCGAGTAATGTTTGCATTGTGGAGAGTTTAAACGTGGTGGTTTTGTAAGTGTTTTGCTGTGCAGGATAGGGCTTGATGGTTTGGGGTGTGTAACAGTGTAAGTTTTGTTGGTGTGTTTTGTGATAGCTGATGTGTGGAGTGTGTAAGTGTTTGATGTGTGAGTATGAATGGTGTGTGATTGTTTTAGTGTGTTCTGGGTGTCATTATAGTGTTGTGTTGGTGTGTATGAAAGGAATTGGTTTGTGAGTGTTTGGGGGTGTGGGAGGGGTCTGCTGTCTACCAGCAATCAGCACTGTCATGTCAGATGCTGTTTTTGTATGACAGAGAAGTGGCGTGTAACTCGCACCCTCCCGAAAGCAAAAGCCCTCTGTGTTTTTTTACTCTTTCTACACCTGAAACAGGTGTGAGTGATTGAACCTTTTTGATAGAAGAAAATAAACTCTCCTTTAAATAAGTTCTGCGTTTGAAAACATGCTCTGAAACGGACAGCAACATTGACAACCGGGACATATCAAATAAACCCCCAGTAAACAACCTGATTATAGGAGACGAATGCTTTTAACACAATTTTGACTCAAAATGGTAGACAGCAGTGTCTGCTTTTCTAAAAACATCAGTGATTATTATAAACTGCACATTCAGTGTGACAGGGTTAGAATATGACATGACTGGTTTGGTATCAAAGCACAAAATAGCAAAACATGCAGCCAGTTTTAAATGGTGGTGAAATGTCTTAGACTAGGTTTTCATGTTTCATGCTTTAACGATCATATGAATATTCATTAAATTGATCTGTAGTGCATTTCTATTAGCATGCATTTATACTAGCCTGCTTCCATACTGTTTGTTCACAAACAATTGCTTGTATTGGCTTACAGCTGTTTATGTAAATTAAGTCCTTTAGACAGCCAAGTCGGACTGAATTATTCTCTGTCTGTGCACTTCTGAGTCATGTTTACCAACTCGACTAGTGAGTGTTATGTGTGTCTTGTGGGTGTTTATGGTGCTGTTTTCAGTAGGTTTTCATAACATTCATGGAACGCTAGAGGGACATTATTCTATATTTAAAATCACTCTTAATTTTGAAATCTGGCAAGAACATTGCCCCACAGCAGGCTTGCAACCTAACCTTAAAAAAGTTAAATATACGAACATATGCTATAAAGAAACTGAGGGAACGCACGCACACACATTCAACACACAGAGCGAAGCGTAAATCCTCTGGGATAAGACAGAGGTGATGCCTTCCTAATCCCCCATAAGGTATTCAATTAAAAAAATGGTTTTCAGTCTTAATACCAGAGCCTGTGTTTTATCCTCCAGCAGATCCAGCACCATGTGCTGAGTGCTTAAAATCTGAAGTTACTGAACAGTTTCAGAAAAGCTTAAAAACAGACATTTAGCCCAAGACAAAGCAGGTCTTTGGAAATAAGACAGTTTTTGTTTTCCTAAAACTTCATATTTATATTTGATGTAAACCCTTACAGAAAAGACGCATGCATTTTCATGTGCAAAA
>JAZGTK010001735.1:0-36708 GCA_036877625.1 Ambastaia sidthimunki | reverse complement strand
CGACCAGAACATATGGAAAGTCCTTAGCACTGTTTAAAAAGCATCCCAGGATGCACCTCATTAACATGATTGAGAGAATGAGAGTGTCCAGAGCTATAATTTAGACAAAGCGCCACTTTGAAGAAGTTAAATATACTGTGGAAATTGATTCGCTTATTCTTAATTATTACTTTTTTCCATTTTTGGATTTAGTGTGTGTGTGTAAACCTTTAAATGATAGCATATATATATGTGTGTGTGTGTGTGTGTATATGCATTCATATCTCAGGGCTCTCTTAAATTATAGTCTTCCTCTTCTGGGACATGGACTAAATATACAGATGACTCATCTTGTACGCAGGGGCGTAAAATCCAATAAGTTGCTCTCTCTGGGTCCCTTTCCTTCCTCCACTGCCACCTACAACTGACCAGCAATCCCAACTTCCTGTTTCAACAGGAAATGCATCTAAACAGAGGAAATTGAGGTAAAGTTGACCCTAAACAGGGGAAAGGAAAACTTATTTAGTTGACTGTTTTAATACTAATAGAAAAGAGGCGTGTTGTATGTTTAATGGACTGTGTAAATAATTATAATTTAATGCTAACATAACTCATTTTGTGCACATGCTCAACTTATGAATTTTGCTGCATCTAGATACACTTGCTTGGAAAGGAAATAAAAACACGATGATTGACTTTGACTTTTTGTTTAAATAAAACAGTACCGGTCAGGGTCAGGTCAGATCACCGGGTCTTGTTTACCAGCCAGATTCGGTCTTGTTAACTTAATGACCACAAAGACCTCTATTCACTTCTCACCTGTGAAAACTGTGTGTGCGCGTGTGTGTGTTGGTAGTGAAATGGGCTTTTGAGCCACAGTCTTAGTTGAAGTACGATCACGTCACCGTTTGGCTTCTGCTTGCTCATATCTCTCAAAACAATGAGCTGTCTGGCCTGGCAATGCCCGAGACAATAGACATGTGGGTCAGGGAAAATACAGTCTTCCAATGTCTCTAAACCAAGTCTGGTGGAGCTGTCCACTGTCACAGCTGGCCTGGGCAGGAAGCTCAGGGAAGAATGTCTCCATAGCTTTCTCTCGTGTGCACCCAGAGCCACGCTATCTCTGCTAGCAGGCTCGAGGGGTATTGTGAGATCTTGTGTGGCCTGTCCACTTAAGCTCTCCAAGATTTTCTCAGGGGAGTCTCAGGCTGCTTCTGAAGGCATTGCATACGAAGTCTGGATGACCGTCCGAAAATGAGAAGATACTGAAGTGAAAGGTGAGCTTAAATGCACACAGTCATCGTCACAGGGACACAATCAAAAATTAGCATTCAAACAAACAATGCAAACAAACAATGCAAACAAACGCGCCTTCAACCACACAAACATTTTCTCTTACAAGGCTGTTTTTTTTTCTCGTTCGCACGCTGCAGGTCACCACAATCTCAGTGGCAGGAGATGAGATGCATTTAATTAGTATTTAATAAGATGCCAGAAAGAATACAAGTCGGCTATAGGGAACAACGCAGTGGTGTTACACTCATCTGGCGGGCTTGTTGCAAACTATGCATGCTCTCAGATCACAGCCAATAATAAACGAGTATGCAAATCACTGCAGCCTTGAAGGAGTGGCTTCACCTCAGGGCATTAACACAGCATCACCTATCGAAGGCTAATTTTGTATATAATTACAGTATGATTTCGACAAGACTGCCGTGCATAGCATAAAACGGGTCACGTTTACAAGCATACGAAAACATAATTAGCTATTAATTATTACTTTGTGTTTACACAACCATGAGGATTAAAACATTAAAAGTAACACACACCAGATGATACTAGGATCACAGTGAAGAGATACTGCTCCCAGCACCAACTGGCACTGGCCTCAAATAAACGAGTTAGTTTAATGCGACTGGCAGACCTGCGATGTCAGATGCGACCTGGCGGAATCATAATCAAACGGACCCAAGGACGGCGGTACGTGTCACCGACGCAAGGCGGGAAAAATAATGAGATGACTGAGGCAGGGGCTATCTCTCTCAGTAATGGTGCGAGAGAACCATTCTGCAGAGATTTATAAAGAGCGGAAGAGAGGGAAGACAAAAGGAAAAGACAAAAAAAAGGGAATGATAGACAGGGGAGACAAAGCAAAGGAGGAAACGGAAATAAAAAAGAGGAAGAGATGGCGTTATCATTTAGACACGACGCATTACGCATTCGTTTGAAGTTGCAGTCAGAGTGAGATTAGAAAGGCCTTCTTTCTTCTTACATCTAAGCTAGTGCATCTACAATCTACCTGTGGAGAGGGCGGCCCACCCCCACCGGTGTGTCCAATCGGAGCTCTCGTACACTCTCACCAGGTTTCCTGTGGCCTTCAGCCACTGTGCAGAACAAATCGGTCAGTGACAGTCAAGATAGCACGGTCGCCGCGGCGAGCGCGAAAAAACAAAGCAGAGCCAAAACATTGCTTGTGATTTTTGAGAAACACAGCAAAGCGAGAAAGAACAAGCCATCTGTGAGTTCGCGCCCCCTGCCAAATCACCTCTATTACCCCAAAGGAGAGCTTTAAAGCCTAAACGACGCAAATGTGGGCTGATTTATTACTCTAAACCACTTTTGGGGACCGTCTACCTGACCCTCCTTCTGTCAGCTTTTTGATCTCTCTCTCTCTCATCGACGTATTTTCTAAGAAAGGCAGTAAAAGCATAAAAATCAAACACTCAGGCACTTACTGATAGATGTAGGCTGTGTGCACGGAGCTGGTGTAAGTGGTATAATCTTGATTGAATGATCCAATCCACAGAAGCCACAACAGGACCCCACTTACAGGCTGTGTTCTATTCCAGTGTTACACAATCGTTCGTAATTACTTAAACAAGTTGCATTATTCAGAGCAAGAATAGTCTGCAAGACTGCTATTTTATGCACAATAACCACAGATTATAACTCTGTGTGTTCCACCTTCTCCCACCGCTGTCTGCCAAAAGGGCACTACACAAGCTGCAATAAATAGTTTAATGGCTTTTAAGAGCCATGCGTCATTCTGCAATGCTTTAAATTTGCTCAAGTCATTCACTTCCTCTCAGTATTTGAGTGAAATGTCCTGTTTACTAAGGCCAGTGATATATTGCCACAGAATTAAAGGTGCATTTGACAGAAACAGAAACTGACCACCCTTGAGGAGTCAAGAATAGAGGCCAATGAGCATGCATACAATAGCACAGCACCATACGATGTGTACTATTTTTGAAGTATGCAGTATGTGTGCTAGATACGAGGCTATGGGATTGGAGTATTATTTATAAAAACACTCCAATTCTGATTAAATGTCTGTAAAACATTCAAATGTCTTTAAGTCAAACAGAAGAAGATTAAAAACAATTAAACTACACTAATATCAAATAGGCTACGGGTTGAATTAATTGTAACAAGATCAGGTGACAATGCAGCAAACTACTGGTTAATTTATTAGTTAGTATTGCATACTGCTTACTATTTCACATACTATTTTAATGCAGTATGTAGTATGCTAGTATATGATTCAGAGTAAATGTATGCATGCACTGTTCGTTCATTTTCAGCTGTGGGATTATTCATGAAGCACTGGGAAGGTCACACGTTTGGCCTGAGGATTCATTCACACATGTGTTCCTGTGAGACAGGATCCTGTGTGACATATGTCATCCAGGCAGGTGGCTCCAACTGGTGCAAAAAAAGAAGGTGTCACATCCATGACCTCCCTTTCAAACTCACACCCTTGATTGACTGCGCGTAACACGAGACCTCAGCGTGATGTTTCAGGACGACGAAGCCAACGGCACACGCGAGTCGTCGCACGATTGGTTGAGTACCAAGCTGACTGACACGAGTAAATGGGTTGTAAAGGAACTTCGCGAGATGGTCGTAACCACAGCTTCTACATCTGACACCGACATTAAGCTCTGAATCAAGACTTCTTCTTCTGTGCCTGCATCAAACATTGTGAGGTTAAAAGCCAGCCGCAGACGAAGCTAAGGGCCTCTTGGCACCCTCACCAGTGTGAAGCTTTCTGTCTAAGAGCAGGTTCTCTAAAGAAGGTCCTTCATCTACCACTGTCCAACACTCAGCCACAGAAAGCGCCGGTTCTCGCTCACTGTCTCATTAGCCACTGTTGCTGAAAAGCGTTGAATCGCTTTCAGTCCTCTGCTTGCGATGACCCTCATCATGCAAACACGCATTTACACCTTCATTTTTCAATAATCACTTATTTATCTCACAGCGGGACAAATTTATCATGGGAATTTGATAAACGATCTGTCACAACACAACGTCTACTCATGAAAACAGCCCTTTTGCTGGCCTACGATCCGCCCACTCTATTAAAACCAGGAATTTCAAAGCGTTGGGTTCATAACCGATTAAGATCATTAAATAGGTGGGCTGGTTTACAGACGCGTTTAGGCATCAACAAGATCTCTCACCATGCGACAAACGTTCTCATGCTCTCATTAAGTGGCTTTCTGTATTCACTGGTGCTCTTAGTTACATTGCAATTTACGAAACTTTTTAATGGCTGTAATACCTCTGATGACATGAAGCAGTAACACGTTGCCAGGTGGCCCCCTTGGCCTCTGGTAGATGTTTTACGATCGAAACCGTAGCAACACGCTGGAGGGAAAACAGCAGCCATGCAGTCTTGATGGTCTGGGCACACATGAGAGGAAGCAGGGGCCATCTTGTACTGTTTTTGAGCTGAGACATCCTGGGTAGCAGGCACAGATGGTACCTCCAAACTGGCATGTGTGATGACTCGATGGCACAGCGCCAAAAACAACATCGGGAAAATCTATTCGTAGCACACCTCCACCATTGACGGGGCACTGCCTGGGTTGGCCCTGGCAACCAATTCTTCAAATAAAAGTGCAACCTTGCAACCCACAAGACATTGTTGGTCAGCATACAGTTGTTTTTGGTTTCTGTTATGCTTATCACAATGCTTAACTTAATTGTGAGAGTGTGTGACATTCAAAATGGAATTTAAAATACAATTTAAATCCTATTTCAATTTCTGGACTTTTGAATTTTGACTTGATGTTCTGAAATTGAATTGATGTGCCAAATAGGAAACGATTTCAATTATAATTTGAATTCAGGAAAGTAATTTAACTGCTATAATATATTAATGTAATACATTATAAAAATAACTAGAAAACAGTCAGTAAAATTAATAGATCTTTTTGTATTATTACCAATGGAACATTGCATTTCATTTCTACTTAACTAAACTTAAATTAAATTTCAATTTATGGACAAGTAGGAAAGAAGGAAGGAAGAAAGAAGAAGGAAAGAAAAAAAAGAAGGGAAGGGAGGAAGGAAGGAAGGAAGGAACGAGGACAGAAGAATAGCACAATGTCCCCCAATGCTATTACCTACTGAATATTAATTCAGTAAATTCCACTTCCTGTGAATTTAAATTCTGATTAAGCTTATTGTAAAAAAATCAAATTAAATTTCTATTCATGAACTGAAAATGGCCCAATTCTTAAATCCAAAATTTTGTTTAGCCAGCTTCACCACTTTAACTGTTGAACAGTACAATTATCCAGCATAAACCAGCCTAGACCAGCATGGAAATTCATAGTGTTTTCAGCAGAGTAGTTCACAAGAGCCTGTTGGAGACAGTGACAGTAACCACCCACTTAAGCACTTAACCACTGGAGGTCAAAGCTCCTACAGCTTCACTAAGCTCTCTAGATACCAAATTAGAAGGTCGACTTTTATGTAATGACTTATTAGCGGGCCTAACTAGGACAAGAACCACTTCAAACTGGTGAAGAGATCTTCTCAGACTAGTACTGCCAGTTATCTTTTCCGTACAGTGTATTCTAATGAACTGTTAGATGAAGGCTTCCTCCAAGCTCATACGCTCAGGCAGCTTTTGACAAAACCCAAAGGGACGCCAAACACAAGAGCACGCGGCCCTGACCTAATACTCTATTTTCTCCCCCGCCCCTTTTCAGTTTTTCTTTTTTCTAAACCAAAACATGTTTTGAAAGATAAGCCTCCTTAACCACAGCGGATTCTGCATGCTTTTTGTCTGTGTGAAAATGGATTAGAAGAGGAAAGCGGAGCAAAAAGTGAGCGCCGGAAAAGCCAAAAAGTGAGAGAAAGAACATCTGAGAGTTTTCTTTTTCCTCATTGTTTTTTTAAGCCCCTCCTTTTGGCTGTCTGTCCATTGTCATGACCAATGGGCTGCCAGCTAAGGGGACAATCTGTAACGGGGCCCCAGGGAGCCAATAGGAGACCGCGGTCCAGCGCCAAAGTTCTCCACTCTTTCATGCCATTACTTAATGAAAGAACTGTAGCCCTTTTTTCAACTTCCTGTGGGTTTTAATTAGATCATTAGCAGAACAGATTTAATTATAGCACGGGCAAGCGCGCAACGCATTAGAGGTGCACCTGGCAAACTTGGTCCATCATCAAAATACTGGTCTTTGCTTTCCAAGGGCTGCAGTACCCTTATGGGATTGCAGAATTATAATGAAGTATTATATTCATAACCTAGAAGGAGCTAAATATCATTTTCCTAAGAGCAGGGAAACCAGCAGGGATCCTGATCTTGGATCTGATTTGCTTGGATTGGCTGGCCTTGACTGGAGTAAAGTTCCATAACATTTTTTACAGTACAGAAAACAATGAAGAGTATAAGCTGGTACAAGAGCCAGATTCAAACTTTCATCATCCACATGAGCACCAAGGCTTGATGTGTCAAAGCATGTATGCTGACCACTACACCACAACCCCAACTACTAGTATGCTTTGGGGGGTTTAAGGATGAGTCTAGGGGTTCTCAGCCCAGCCCACAAACAAGTTTTTAAAGTTCACAGCAAAATAAATTCTATTTCGTGTTACAATTTGGAAGTTTAATGGCATTTTGGGAAAGAAAAACAATTCTAATGGAAAACACTGCAAATTAAAATTCCAAAAAACACTATCACGGTTTTGTCAGGCAGACATAAAGCCATATTGCTTTGCGGCTGACATTTTTTCATTACTTTTGCAGACTGTCGTAGCCTATTTACCCAATGAATATACACAGTTTACAATGATGATGCAAATGGGGCAGAGGAGTGTTTGACTTCCTGCCCCGGCACCAAACAAACACGAATTGTTCATACTGAACGTGTCAGACTCAGAGGAGCAAACAAGCTCCCACAAACAGTGATATTTGTGTACACAGAGCTGTCACTTCTTCTGACACAAGACTATGTTTGCATGTATATGCATCTTTCTCTCTTTTATGACTCTCAATTTTCTTCATCACTCTAACATAGAACCTCTTCCTCCATCATAATTTTACTGCATCATTATTTCAAACCACACCGTGAAGCACTGACCCATCTCTCTCTGCATCTCTTCCATACTGCTGCTGTATCTTCCCATCTCGTGCTTAAGGCTTATATGGATGTCAGAAAAAGGGGCTGTAAAAATAAAGGCTGCACATTGCTGTCCCCCAGGATTGGTTTGCAGGAGGTAACAGCTCAGCAGCCAGTGTGGGGTTCTGCAACAGAGGTATTGATCCAAATAGTGTCAGCAGGGTTGGCGTGGCCTCCCGGGGGAGAGCACAGGCTGTGCCCGGCTCATCTGAGCATCGCAGCCCATTAGCCCAGCTGATACAAGGAGCCGCTTCTATTGAGAAAAGAATGGAAGAGGTCAGTGGCTTCATGATACTGTGGTACAAGGAAGGTGTTTCAAAATGGGAGTTTTTGTTCCAGATGTATTTATTTCTAAAGAGTATATCTAGTGTGTGGGAAGTGTGTGTGAGGGGGTTGAATATGAGGTTTATACACCCACATTATACACACACACTATACACACAAATGTGTATAATGGTTTATGGGGACACTTCCTGTGTCCTCATAAAATAAACTGCCTAAAAACACACTAAATGGAGATGGAGTGAGTTTAGAGAGAGAGTGTTTGTTTATGAATAAATGGAGACTAGGTTTTGCACAGCCAGTTAAAACACATGTTTAATATTCAATATTTGGAGAAGGTTTTTGAGCCAATTAAATTTGACTGTGGGTGGGGCTACTTAGCGTGACCTGTCAAAAACTGATCAGGGCAATTGACAGCTGACAAAATGCTTTGCGTTTGTCGCAGCCACATCAGATTAAGAGAAAATTTGCTGTTGGTCTGTGAGAACATAAAAACAGAACAAGATTTAAAATATGACAAACCACCACACACACTGAAAACCACAGTCAATATGAAGTCATGTCACATTCAAAATGCAGTTTGTACAGTACAAAAAAGGCAGACGACCACACAAAGCCAATGACTGACAGCCGAGGACATCGAAGGCCAGACCCCATCCTCACAAGTACCACTCTCACTGTTTGATTGACAGCTTTAATCGGTATTCACACCGCTCCATCATTAAGACCCTCAATCTTTTTTTAGTGGAAAAACACACATCAGACAAATGGACAGTTTCATAAAAGGGGCGTGGTTTTGTGTGATCTCAGCGACGATTGGTGGATTGATGATGGCGAATCGTTTCAAACCATTAATCAGGTCAAAAGTGAAATTAAGATTACGACTGGTATAAAAATGGAACATACTGCTGCCGTTTAGTGATATTTTTATTGGACACGACTAATTTGTCAGAGAAAATCCCCATCTATCAACACAGGCTGGGTATTTGCAATTAGCTCACAATACAATACACTGCATGTGTCGTCTTAATTAACATTATTGTCTTAGCTTATGAATAATAATTAGGTGACATTTGACATAACTGTCAGTGCAATTTTACTGAATCCAGCCACTGAACTGGAAATTCACTTCATTATCTCCTCTTGTGTCCCATAGAAGAAGTCAGTCATACGTGTTTGGAAAGACACAAGGGTGAGTAAATAATGACAGAATTTTCATTCTTGGCTGGACTTTTTGCTTTAAATCTATGATTCAGCTACCATTAGACCTTGGCTGTCACTTCAACATGTTCTCTCTCTCTCTCTTTGTTTCTTTCTCACATGTTTAAGAGGAACCATGGCAGAACCCTTGGCTATCAAAAAAAAGAAACTTCCTCTTTTGACACATCTCTGACAAAGAAGCCAATTAGTTCCCCCTCTCATGGTGCAGACCTGTTCTCTTGTATGCCAGAGAGAGCTTTTATCCTGCGGTACAAGGACATCTCCCTGTGGAGACATGACAATGATGCTGAGGTCTGAGGTCTGAGAGTGCTGTGAGGGTGTGAGTTTTATCCATGTGGGGGTGAAGTTAGTGAGATGGACCTGTTTTACGTCTGTAAGATTAACCTGTAATGAATAACAACAAAACAGGAAGTTGAACATCGGAACATGGATTCAAAGATGATTCAGTCATTGATGAGGTCATTGCCAAACGGTCACTCATTAAAAATAACTTTACATTTTACTTAACATTCTGTGACATAATCTATAGAAAACAAATATGGGGTAAGAGTGCATTTTTTTATCCCTCAAGATGTGGGTGTGGCCACGAAGATGCTGTCGCACAGCCTTGATTACATTAGCAAGAAAAGAAAAATTATTTTAGAGGAAACATGCATTGCTGTTTTGCTGCAAGATTACAAAAACAATCTTTTCTTTGTTTTCTGTAAAGCCACTGATGAGTCATGCACAATCCAGGGACATTTCTTAAGAAATGCTCTTAAGAAAGGATCTTAAACTACAGGGGAGGGGGGTCAAGGTTTGGCTGGTGAGCTTGAGCAGTTACAAAACCAAAAAAAAAAACTCTGTTTACAAGCAAAGAGAACCACGACAGACTATAGATCTCAGAAAGCACATGCATTTAATGCATCTCTGTTCCATGCATTGATTTGGCAAAGACGTTTAATTCCAACTCTTTTAAATTAGATCTGAACTACAGCGGAAGCATTAGAGCCGCTCCAGTCTTACGGAGGCAAGATCTCAATTTCGCTCTGAAGAGGGATAAACGCACATGGCACGTCACAATGTTCTACAATCCCACAGCAGGCCTCTCACCACCCACAGCTCAGCACCTCGCCACCACACACACACACAACACAACAGCTTGTTCCGTGGGAGTTGGGGTGAAATCTGGCTAAAGGCCGCATAGCAACCTTCCCATCTCTACCAGCAACGGATGGATAAGCGCTACGCTAACCCAGCATTTCACTTCTTGTGTGTGCAATACCATTTTAGACAGCGAATATCTCAGGTTCAGCCACATCCAGCAACATTTGAACATCAAAATACGCTATAATAACTTAACATGCACCCTCTGTAGGCATCTCACTACGTTTTGGTCCACCACGTACTTCACAAAATGCTACAACTAGTCTCTCCTCAGACTGAAATATATATTAGCTACACTGTAAAAACCCGTAACAACCAGACAATTCTGTAAAGCCAGCCAATCAAATCGAAGCTTGCAACTTTGAAAGAACCAAAGCACCAACCAGCATGGAGATTTGGGGTCTGTGATGCTGAAAGTGAAGAAAATGAGTGTGAAAGAGAGATAAAAAAACTGAACATAAAATAGTGAAGAATGATTGTCAAAGACACAGAAAATGTAACAGCAAAATGGAAAATGACAAGTGTAGTGATTGCAGAAGATACGAGCTTTGAGGACAGTGAGTACCAAATATATTTTAAAATATAACTTTATGACCTCTACAGACAACTGACTCTGTCTGTGTCGCTCTGCTGCACTGAGTCTTATGGGAACTGTCTTTCAAAAGTTTGTGATGTGGAATGCATCATGGATCATGATGAGTGATGGTCTCATTGCCAGGATTCATGGGCTGGTAATGGGAACTAAAATGAGATGAATAGAACAATGTGAAATCCTGTAAGCCGGAATATGATATAACTTCTGCCTGAATCCAGACTCAGCAAGGTGTCCCTCTATATATTTAGTCATTTGTGAGAACTCATTTGAACTGACTTCAAAAAGAACAATACAAATCCATTTACGCACGTTTTCTCAAGTGTAAAAATACTGGTGAAATAATGTTTTATATTGAAATGTAGTCATTCGTTTCATCACAAACATGGAAAACCTTTATAAGCAAAAGTGCATTTGTTTATTTGCCAGACTGTTTAGACTGTCTTCCAGCGAATTCACACTACAGGTTTTATTAGTACTGTACGTGGATTCCTTGGGAATCGAATCCATGACCTTGGTGTTGCTAGCAAATGCTCTATCAGCTGACCTACAGGAACACCAGATTCTGAATTGACTCACTTTGTAGACTAATCACGACTTCAGGTTTAGCCAATCACGTTCCTTAAGCTTCAGATCTCACCTGACATCAATGAATAATGCAATAATGCAAATAACACCTTGCGGAAATGCAATTAGTCATTCCGAGCCCGAGACTGCATTCCATACACCGCCCTGAAATTACAACCAGGCATCATCATTAATATCCAATTCATATTTCAATGTGCAAAACAGAAAGGCGGCAACGCATTTAATGCATTCTTGCAAACTTTCATCAAGCCAAATAAAGCTCTCAGTGGGGCATCGGGGCCTTCTGAGCCCGCAGAGACGATGGATTGTCTCTGCTTTACTGACGAGTGTCCCGTCGCATTTTAGAGAGGGAATCATGGCTGACTGACTAACCACAAAGTCAAAAGTCTCATTTTGGAGTTCTTTCACAGAGAAGGAAAAGATGTAAGTCGTTTTAGCAGGCTTCTCCCGTTGTGAGGGGAATAAAACAGAAGCCACCATGGACGGCGGCATGAATAATAAATAATGCCATCTTAGAAACATAGACAGAGAGAAAGATGGATGGAGGGAGAGAGAGAGTGATGGAGAAAGATTAAAAAACTCAGTTTGCATGGCAAGGCCAGAAAAAGAACAATTGTAAAGAGAGATAGAGTCTATGAGTGACGGTTTTTAGAGAAGGACAAAGCTTGAAAAACTAAGAGAGGGTTATAAAGAGAAAGTTCAAGGGAAACTGGCATGAGGCAGAGAAGCAAGAGTTGGAGAGGAATGCCAGAAAATATCCCGCAAGCAGTGCAACACCATGTCCTAACCAGACACGATGTGGTAGGTTTCCAGCGCTAAGCAATTTGTCCACACTGAAGGCAAAAGTCTGCGCAATGCGGCACAATAACAGCCAATCAGAAGATATTTGATGATTAATGCGCAGGGGCTACCTGCCGCGACAATGTGGAAATAGAAACTAAGCGACATGAAAATGTTTACTGTAGAAATAATATAAAGATTTATGATGAGAAAATTTTATAATTTAAATTAAAACTATAAAAGCTCAAGATATTAACAATGCATTAAAAAAAAATTTAATTCAAATAATCCATCATTGCCCTGCCTGAGCTGAATAAACAAAACACACATATATTAATATTATAAATGACGTGTTACTGTACATACTGTAAAAAATAATATTCATTTGCTATATTGCAGCCACACTGACAATAAAGACAATGTACAAGGTGAAGTTACGTGCTTGTTTGTAACTAAAATATTTTTTGCCAATTCAAAACCACATAATGGGCAAAATAAAATTCAAATGACATTTTCAACAAAAACTGTGACTAAAACAAAACAACAACAAAAGAAGCTGTTTAAAAATTAATACCACCTGCAAGCGGTTGGTAAAAAAAAAACTCTCTCTGAAGACTTTGTGTAAGTGACATTTTGGGGCGAGGAGATGCGGCGAGAAGCTGGTGGGTTTTAATGACTTAGTCTCTGGTCTTCCTCCTCCGTTCCTCACAGGAATAACCTTTACAACTTACAACTATTCCTGAAGACATATTGTGTCCTCTCTCATATCAGCCAATGAGAAAAGACTCTCGAGCAGAAATCCGCTCGGCAACCTTTCATTTCACCACACATGGCCAGCAGACACATGAAAGCAAATGCCTCACTTCAAAAAGCAGGTAGACCAAAGCCAGTTGAAAGCAATAGCCTCTTGTATTGATTTCTTTGTCTTTTATCTAAAGTGGGCTGAAAACAAATTTCCTTCAGCAGCTAGTCTACGAAAAACAAGGAATAAACATGAAGCAACAGCTCTTTCAACACCAACCCTTCAACCGCAGGGGTCAGAGAGCTTCTAGAATCGCAACGTTGGGTCAAAATTTACTATGTTTACCTTATTAATACATATTCCTGGTCATACAGCGCACAAATTATAACTGCATGGTATTTTAAAGAAAATAACACAATCGTTTTTCATAATCATTCATCAAAATCACATGCTCAATTTAGTTAGTAAACCAGACACGCCCCTTTATTCCAAAACCCCGCCCTCCAAAGATACTTCTGTACCACTGAAACCACACCAGAGATGAGAAACAGCAACACATTATATCACAACCACAACTGCTCATGGAGCTGAATATGGTGCTCAGCCTCAATGATCCACTTCACAACCACACTCTGAGCTTCCTGCTTACCATATATGGGCTTTCCTGTCAACAGCACAATGCCTGATGGCAAAATGTCCTAAAACTCTACAGCCTAGGATCAGCTAACAATTATAAGAACGTTTTCCTAACATTTTATTAAGTAATGGAATTTTAAAACTTCTAGGCATTTTAGAATTTTTAGACAACGTATTAATATTATTGTTGGTTATAAGAACATTAATGAAACTTTAATTTTGCAATTTTTTTCAAAACGTTCCACTAACAACGCAAGAATAACACTTTTGATACACATGATAACAGAGAACTTTTAGAGAACATTAGAAAACGTTTTAAGAATGTTCCCTGTTAGCTGGGGGGTTTCATGGAGACAGGTATAATATTTCAGAACATTACAGTAACTCATTTACAGTAACAGTGAACAGTAAAAGTAATATAGTTATTACTTTCTAAATGCAATTCCATAAACAACCACCTGACCGCATTCTGATAAAACACCCATTTTTTTGTGAGCCATTTTTCTGAGACTACAAGCACGTTGCTAAATGCTAATGTTAACAAGTTTGGTAACGAATAACCATTTAATCACTGTTTTAAGGTGAACATTGTTAAGCCCTGACATTTGATCGATGAAGACTGATACTTTTGTTTGACAAAGAATAAGTGTTGCTTTTCCCCAGCTGACACTGTATGTATCGATCCAAAGGAACCAAAACTGCATTTAATAGCACTCAAAATCTTAGACCTACTGGAGCCATAACTTCAGTTCCCTGTGAGAGCACAGCGCTGATGTATGAATCATCCACGTCAAACGTTTGGGGCATAAAAAAGGGGAAATGGATCAGAACACTGCTGTTTTGTTTCTGGGGACCTGACCTGCTTCTTTGTGCCGTGAATGGCACGTCTGAAAATCTTTGGGATTTTTTCACTCATAAAAGTCAGTCCTCTGTGAAGACAACAGACCACACACGAGAGCCCAAAAAGAACCTATGGTATTACTGCAGCTATCTGGCGCCTTCTGAGTGACATTCTGAAGCTATTGGCAGAACACCCTGCCCCTCTTCATCACACTCACACACAGTTCATGAATGCCCAAGGGTGTGCTGAGAAAGACTTATACCAATATCTGTTGCCGTGCTCACAATGACCAATCAGATTCTGATTGGTCATTGTATCATCCAATAAGCATTTAGATATTTAAAGAGCTGCACCCCAAGAAATTGTAACACTATTCACTGACCCTCATGTTGTTCCAAGCAACATGTTTTTTTTTGTTTTGCTTTTCAGTTTACAGACAACAGCTTGTGTGCTGGTCTTTCCTGAAGGTTGATATGAAATAATGTTCTGGTACAACCTACTAAAACCTTTACAGTGGATATGTGTACTGACAAAAACATGGCATAAAGCATTTTCAAACATTGCCGGGGCGTTCGCCAAACACATATAAATTCCTATATGCGTCAGTTTATGACAGCAAGAAAATAAAAAGTGCATTTGCAGGCCGTGATGGACAGCTCAAATTGGGGCGGCTGTGTGGAGGTGACAGTACGCGACTCAGTGTCCTTTCCACAGCTCACCGGCAGGAAATTGGGAAATAACAGACCTGTCACACTCGTGCTATTGAGCATTCATTAAGTAAATCATCTCCCTGCCTCCCTCTTTCCCTCTCCCTCCCTCTCTCGCTTTCTCTCCCTTTGTCTTTTTGTTGTTTCTTCATTTCATTCCCCTCCACGACTCAGTTCTACCTCAGACAACCTTTGTTTATTCAGTACACACAACAGAGGGTCTTCGCCGACTGCCTGAATGATGAATCTAACGGAAAGAGATTTTCAAGAGACGAGCTTCTCTACTGCAGATGGTTAGACCAATTATCGAAAGAAGTCGCTCGGTCAAGCAATTTAAAACCATCAAACGACTATAGACAATGATGATACATTAACAAGCGCTTCTCAAAGGCGGTCTTCAGAGATTAAAAGGAACCTGCGCATCTGCTAGGCTACTTGCAAGCTCAGTACAAGATTTGTCTACTGAAGGTGCTGGGAAACAGTATTGCAACGTTACTTTTAGGTTTACTAGCTCTTACCATACCGCAGATTCCCTTTTCTCAACATGGGAGAGAACAATTTTTTAAACTATATTTGTCAGTAAATAAACTGAGTAAATAGAAACATCATACACAAGCAAGCCCAGCTGGGGGAATTGAAAGAACATTTTCCTAACTTTCCATTAAGTAAAAAAACATAAAAAAATTTATTTTGAAAGTTCCTGGAACATAACATCCAGTTTAGATGTTGCATTAAAGCAATGGCTTGGTTATAAGAACGTTATTTAAACTTTTAAAATTCTGTAATGTTTTTAAAACATTCCACCAACTACTTAAAGTAACGTTCTAAGCAAAGTTCTACTAACGGTACTGCAAGAACTTTTTTGATAACTCTGAGAGAACATTTAGAGAACGTTAGCCAATATTCACAGAATGTTCCCAATAGCTGGGCCTCAGGTATCAGATGTAAATTAATCAAATTGTAACTGCATTACTCGTAACCCCCAAGACTGCTTAGCAAGATACTGCAGAGAACTTTATCATTGTAAATTATGCATGCAGGACCGGGGCATCTCTTGAATAAGAGGGCCATAACAGCAACCATGATGCAGGGCAAAGCATCCGAAGACACAAAATGCATCGTCCCCATTTGCTGAACATGGCCTACTTAAGAGGATTTACTGCTTGCTGTGGATGAACAGGAGAACCCACTCCATCTTTAACAGTATGGCAGTGAATGGGTCTGGAGGATCAAACCATGAGCTTTCAGATGAGGTGTTTAATCAGAAGATTGGTCTCAGCCCACAGAACTCACATGTAACGCAGGTGGGGGTTCTGCGCAAACGCCCGCGGCTGAATCACTCGTAGGTTGCAGTTCACGATGCTCCTAAAATAGAAACCACAGATATACTTGTATTAGCCTTCAATAAAAATAATGTGTTACCTTTCATTTTTGCTTTAACAGTAAAACTAATATTATTTTATATAAATATTCATACGTTTTAAAAAATTATAAATATACATAATCAAAATAATTTATTAAATAAATTAATTAAATATTTAATTATATTAATATTTATTAAATATCCAATTTAAAAAATGAAATAAAAATGATCAAATCTCTGTACTGTTTGTCTTTATCTCGATATATTAATTCAAAATTACATATTTCTGTGCAAGATTTCTCACAGCTTTAATTTATTTAGTTCAATGAACATGTGAAAAGACCCCAGCTAAAATGCTGCCCATTCATTTATGTCTAATTTATTAAATCATAGGTTTTTAGCACATTATGGAGTCTGCCTCCTGCGCTGAATTAGTTTTTGTGTGTCTGTGTGGGAGCAACAACCAAATTGCACTGCCGTGCATGCGCGCATTTTAGAGGGAACACTCGTATGCAGAACGAATGCAAGAAGGTAACCATGGAAACCTAAATGCTACGTACACTACAGAAAAAACATTCACCACCTGTGGCAAAGGACAATTATGTTATGCTAATGTCAAATGCGTGCCTAAGTTGCTCCGATTAGCCTAAAAAAATGTTTGAAAAGATCTCATTTGAAGGAAATGGACGGTTTAAGAGGAGGTAAGTCGGTTAAAAGGAGTGTGAAAGAGCGGTTCACGTTCATCATTTTAAATGGATCTGACAGCAGCTAAGGGCTAACCGGGCCGCTAATTGCCTAGCCGGCTAGCAGCAGTGTCAGAAGGGGAAATGTGGAAGTAAAAGTAGAAAAACATCATCTAATCTTCTCTTACAATCTATCTTCTCCCCTCAAGGAATGTCATTAAGGGCAAAATATCATCAAGAGCCTGCATCCTTCCTCCCAGACTTATTTACCCAGGCAGCTGGAATCAATTATGTATATTGAATACATTTTTTTTCCATTGGCATTTCTGAGATGCTTATTTGCATGAGTACCCTCATCTCTTGTCATTACAGGCATGTGACTGAGCGAACGCATCAAAATACTCCTTTTAGCAGTCAGGTTGGAGATGTAAGCTCAACAAACATGATGCTTAAAATGGATCATTATCCAATTTTGACTAAAATTGCAAATGGCGGTCTTACACCAGACTACAATGATTCTCAGAAGTCCAGCGATGTCAAATTATCCATTAACTCCAATGTTTACACATAAGCTTTACTCTTATAAGTCCCATAAAAAAACATACATGTTTTGTCTCTTGACTAAAACTTTTAAGAAAACAGGCTTTTAGCAGTTTCCCTCTAACTGCTTGCATTTCATCAACCTCACATCATGAGGCAGTCACAGTTCCCACCGATAGCATCTGACAGAACTGCAAATTTGTACAGCGAAAGACAATGTACACAAACTTCAAAGCTATGTGGTTTTCGTGGTTCTGCATTTGAGGGCCTAATTGTGAATTCATACTGAACCGCAGGAGTGTGACATCACATCCTCTCTCCAGTTCATTGGTCAAAGCTAATGTGACCACACCTACACTGTGGACAAAGAAACCTTAATTCTTCTCAGCTCAGCAGTCTCTCTTGATTGACAGTTTGTGTTCAGGTTCTGCCACGTCCCCTTAAGCCAAAGCACAAGTAGGAAGTTGACTTGCGCGGGTGGGAGTTAACCGCTAATGAGAACCTTATTAATCATTGCTCCAGGTCTTCATTAACAGACAGAGCTGTGAGAGAGAAAGGGGAGGGGCTCCTGTGAAGAGGGAGGAAGCCCTACTTATGGAGAGCCAGGTGGAGAGGAGACGGTTCAAAGTAAGATGCGAGTAGCATCACAGCTGACTAGATGAGGTAAAGCAAGTTAGCCTCCATCTCATGACCAGATGGAGGGTGTTAGGGGACATAATTAAATTTTCTGGCTACTTCAGCGGCATTATTTGATCATTTTAAAGCAGGCCTCGGGGAGCCACTTTTTATGTGGGGCTGGCTAGAAAAGAATTTTGATGGCGCTACGAAACTCACCATGCTAACGCGCTACCGTTCTACAGATGTCACATCAAAAAGCTATCTTAGGGGATTCTTCTTTTGGAGATTTGAAGTGCGATGACACTGGTCTTGAAGCTACGCTGGTCTGCTTGTTACCATGGCAGAAACATTAGCATTTTCAGTGACAGCGTGCTAATAGAGCGGGTGCCCGCTACGTTACTCACAGTTTCTGAAGTCCAGTGTACAGCCCCATGTCAACATCTGTCAACGTCTGCAAGCCCGACCAGTTCTCAATATGTCTGAAAAACAAAATCCAGAATATAAAATTAGAAGATGTTTATCTACAAATTGTATTTCCACAAGCCTGTAAAGCAGAAAGGAGTAGAAATTAGTTTAAAAGTAAGTCATCAAAAAATTTAGAGAATGATAAACAATGTTTGGAGACAGGTACTGGAAAATCCAGCAAGTGGTGAAGTTTTGAAACATGATAGGTGGATTCTAGCTGGTTATTAGTTGACCTAAGCTGGTCATTGGCTGGTCAACCAGCCACCATGTTCCATAAATCAGCTTATTCACCTTATGCTGCTATGACCAGCTGGTAGCTGGTTTGTCATTGATTCAAGATCGTATACAAGTCTGGACCAGCTAGAAACCAACTACCAGAACATTGAAGAGACAAACAATAGTGACAAGAGGTGGAAGATAGTGTGTTAAAGGCCAGCCAGAGAGAAATGTGCTTTCTTTTACAATATTTATTGTTTCAAGCAGTTTTACATATAAAGACAGGGGAATTATTAAATATACACAACACATATAGAATACATGGTATTATTGTAAATATTATTGTTCTCACGACATAGTGAATGGCAAAAGACATGGCAGAAGCTAATTCAAACTTGCATCACCCATGTGATCACCACAGCCCAATGTATTAGAGGCCATGCACTCACCACTGCCCCACGGCTTCAACTGACAAAATATTTGATAAAGCCGTGAAACCTTTTCCTGAATCCTTAAATACAAAAATAGAAAACGTTCATGATTTGTATTGAAGAGTCTTGATATTCATGCCAATAGATGACTGAAAATAACCAGACCTCTTCATAGCAGCTGCAACGAGAGCCAGCTGGCTTCATCATTTGAGAGTATATGAATTAGCACCCATTACAACACAGAGTCTGATTAATAAATGTTTGCAGAAGTTTCGCCAACGCCGTAACTATGTTTCTAGAAGTTTCCCACCCGTTCCGCCACCTCAAACACTGTGGGCTTCCTCTGCTAAACACCGATAAACACAGACGCTCGTGGGACATCGAGGGCTTACTGAGGAGCGGAGGAGCATCAAAAATAAAAGAGACTTCCTGTTCTGTGAATCATAGCTCTTTAAATGAAATATTCAGCTGCAGTCTTCTTATGGCAGTAATTTAAATGTTTACCTTTTAAAACCTTGATCCTTCAAAGGAAATCTGTCAAATGCTAAACAAAACCAAAAGTGAGCCCTGGACAGATGAGCAGGCCAGCCGTGAAGGATTCGATGCCACAGACAGAATGGAAATATTGCATGAATATATCTACAGCAACACTGTGAAAGGTACAATAAAAGTATTTTTTCATTTATAAACCCTTTTCAATTTGTTTTAATTTCATTTTGTGAATGTGTTTTGAATACTTTTTGGAAAAAGTGATGTTGAAAGCGTGCATGAGGCACATTTACAAATGTTTAGAAAGGCTAATCAATCAACTGTAGAGCTGCTCAGAAAGGATTTTGGGTGATTTGAGTTTTAGCTAGGAAACAGGAACTCCGGGAAAATCTTTCCAAATCATATCCATTCTGTGGCATGCAATTTCGGAAGCCTTTAGGTTTGAAGGACTTTCTTGGCTTTGGGAAAGTATTTTCCGGCATCAATGACTGAACATTTTAGATGAATACCAGGCAGCAACTGCCATAACCAAGCATCTGTCCTCAGCAGGCCAGTTTGCCATAGAGGAAGACCTGGAGACATTATAACATTATACAGGCCTTCCTGTAGCTCAACTGGTAAACCATTGCGTTAGCAACGCAAAGGTTGTGAGTTTGATCCCAGGGAATGCAAGTATTGATCTAAAAAAAATGTATACATTGAATTCACTGTAAAGCGTCTGCCAATTAAATAAATTAATGTAAATGTAAATAACAGTAGTGCAACGTGTGACCCACAGGCCACCAATGAGGTGTTTTGTATTCAGATAGTATCTTTCCTAAAGTTGGGTTGCATGTATACCTTGAATTTCAATGTGTCTTCAGTGTGATCAAACAGAACAGATTACATATTGCATCAGACAAAGTTTTTTTTGTCATTTACGGAATTCTTAAAGACTGACGGATAATTTAAAATGCTTTCCATCATACTGACAGATAAAAAGAGAGATATCTGGTCTATTGCACGTTCCTGTTTTGGAAATACTGCAAAAGAAAAATCACATTTTAAAGGATTACAGTGTTGCACCGAAGAATAAAAATAGAGCAGGACAGAAAATTTACACCCATGTCTGTCAAAGCAACAGATAATTACTTGTAGAGCAAACTCTGTATCACATATTCCACACAGTAGATGTATGCAGATAACAAACCACATTAGCATTCACACTTGACTTTTGAAATGGTCTGATGCCAAATCACTGAATCAACATAATAACGCCAGGTGTAAAGAGGTCTAAAACAACAAATCAAAAATGCAATGGTGAAACTACAGACGAAATAAACATTTCCTCAACTTTCCTGCAACAAACAAGAAAAACAGGCACAAACCGTATCCCAGGCCACCATAGTTCACCATTATTGCATGGTCTTGTGCTCCCAAATCATGTTCCGTCTCACAATTTACAACTAGTTTAAATTACCCACAATGCAATTACACCTAACCTAATGAGAAAGCATTTAATTGAGGAGAGGACTGCCACACGCCCTAGAGGATTAGTTTGTGACTGATGCAAATTAATGCACATGTAGTTTGCTATCGTGGCAACACGGTCCCTGCGGTCTCCCCATTCTGTGACAGGAAGTTCCGCCTGGCACCCACCGGCTGGTGACAGCCCAGTCGAGCTGGGGAGGCCATTTTGCGACGCTCCTAAAGGAGTCACAACCAGAGGAGTCTTAATCACTTATTTATCTCTGGCACTTAACGCCGAATGATTTAAAACTTCTGGGATTTGCCACCGTGTCATGCTCTCATTTCAGTCAGTTCAATCATTCTGTGGCTCAGGCGCTTCTTTCTCTATCTGTCTCTCGATCACTCATTCTCTCTCTCTCTCACACACACACACGCACACACATGCAGACACTGTTTTTCTTGACACGCTGCGTAGCAAGCAGCTGCACGACATGCATTTCCAATAGCTGTGCCCAGGAAATTACAAGCCGCCCTCCATCTGTTGCTGGCATCAGGTTTTCTGAGCTTGGCTTGCACATATTTACATCAGCCGTAGAAATTTAACAATGTCCATATCTGGTTTGAATATGTCTCCTCTCTTTACTCTGAGGACCCTGATCTGTGTGTGCATGTGTGTGTGTGCGTGTGTATTGGCGGATTTAGGGGATAAACAGACCGTGGCCTGCAGAGAGAAGCCTCCTGATTGGTTACAATGCAGGAATCTGCCACCAACATTGATGAGGTCCAATGGCAGGTGACACTAACTGTAGGACTGGTGCTCTTTCAGTCAATATTCAGTCTGTCCTGACTTACTGCTTCCTGACTTACAGAAAAAAACAAACTGTAATACAGCAACGGAAGCTACACAGTTGTTTTAACCAATAAGCCCGTTTATGTCCCCAACCTTTTTTATAGTGCTACCCAGCTAACAGGAAACGTTCTCAGAACGTTGGCTAACATTCTCTCAAAAATGTTAGTAAAACATTTAATGTTGGATATCATATAAATCATAAACGTTATTATTAAGATGTTAGTGGAACACAGTTTATCTTTAAAAAAAATGTTTTTTTTTTATTTTTAATGTTTTTGTGATTTAATGGAAACGTTGGAGAAACATTCTTACAAACATATTTTTTAGCTGGGTAGTCCCTGATAAACCCGCCTCAAATTGACATGTAAAAACAAAACAAACTGCCATTGATCGTTCTGCATGTCACTCACTGTCTCTTTCTGTCTAAGTGGGCAGTTCTTGGCCTGTTTGAGCTGTGAAAAGCATCAGACCTTTTGCTGAATTTAAAGGTCTGGCTACACAAAACTAATATCCGGTTACCAGCTAACAGTACAAGTTAATTAACACATCTTTTACAGCCTATTACAATTTCTTTAAACACACAGAAGATTTTGTAGAACGAGCTTAAATTGAAGCTGTAGACGCAGAAGAATCGAAGTTTGGTGGGTGGTAGGTGGTGATTGACCAAACAAATCTGAAAGTGTGCAGAGAATTTTTATTTTCCTCCTGTGACTAATTGACAGATCGACTAATTGATGGGTCCATCGATTGTGCTGTGCAGTTTCTAAATGACCAGTAATGAGTCAGAGAGGTCGATTCAGAACGGCTGGAGAACAGGTACCTCAACTGGATATCCTGTTGCCTCTTACTTTTAAATTACAGACCAATTTGTCCCTCCTCGGTCATTACCTCAGTGTGTCCGTGTATTTTTCTAAAAAGTACACATAAAGCCAACTTGTAAACATACATTCCTGTGAGGACTCCTTAAATATGCGTGACAGTTTTTAACGATAAACTTTCACTGGAGCTAAAAGCATCCCCAGACAGTCGCGGAACAATTCGAATTAATTTTAAGCATGTTTTCTTGTTTGTTTGGTCCATTTTTGTTTGTGTGCAGAGACTGAAATTTACTTTATAGTCAACATGACAGTTTATAGTCAAACTGACACTTTAAAACATCTTCAAAACAATGTGCACCCATAAAATGTAAAACTGTTACTGAGACGGCAAAAATTCATTCATAAACTGCTGTTTAAATTGCTGTCATATAAAGAAAATTGCTATTGTAAAAGAAATAGTCAATCTGAGTTCTTGGCTCATGTTCATTTCCAGCCATAAAAAGGGACCCGTGGTCCATATTTTAGGCAAAAGCTTTGCATATACATAACATTAGTGTCTCACCACTTAAAGCTACAGTTAGCTTTTTTTGGACTACTGCACATGAAATGCTCCTACTGTCTGACAGATATCACTGATACAAGTGTCTTAAAATATCACACTTGTCTCTCTGGTAGCCCTAGGCTCTGTAGAGTACAAAAAAAAAGAATCTGACTTCAGCCTGTGTCTGTTAGCCAATCAGAAAGCTCGGGGCTGGCTGCATCAACGTTCTGTGAAAAAGGACAAAAAGCACAGCCTTTCACATTTGCATAGAAATCTATCTACCGTAACAGTACATTTCCAACTGAAAATGCCACTAGCACCACCAAACAGACTTTTGGAATTGGAAATATGGAATTTTGACTCCGAACACTCCTTTATCTGCCATTGGTTGGGCAAACAGATAGCCCTGCCCCAAAGTTGAACTACTGGTTAAGCCTATGCTGACATACAAACAAAATTAAATGTTCTACCATATTAAACATCATTGCGTATCGATCTACTACTGCAGTTGTTTTAAACAGACTGTAATGTTGTCAAAGTTCAGAAATATACAACTGCTTGAATGCATATGGCCTCTTATCACCCTCTATCCCCACCAAAAACTGGTATAGATAAATGGATAAATCCTCTTATCCTCAAAGGAAAGCCTTAGTTTTCCATAGGAAGATTTCTTATGAAACAATAAGCCATCTTTGACCTCACTAGTTGGACTAGAGCTAGTTGGTGCTTTCTTTGGTAAAAGTACAGATTGCTCTATGAATGGCTAAGCAAGGAAAACAGCACATCCCGAAACTCCAAATCCATCTACTTCCATCTGTAACAGCTTCCCAGCAGGAGAAATTGTCCTATGTTCCATAAATATTGCAACATTTGGAGATCTGCATACACTTCCTGAGAGATGGAGTGAATCGTTGGAAGGTTGCCAGCTCTAAATCTTCCTTCACTTCAGCTTTAGGTGAGGAATGAATACAAAGCCATGGTGAGTTACTGAACCATTCCGATAATTAACTTCACGTAGCGACACGCTGGCGTATCCAGATCTGACAACCCTGCAACACAATATTTCTCTCTTTATTTTTGTTTGTTGCTTTCTTTTCCGTTGTCGACATGACAGATGCGAGCCAGAGCTGTAGGAGTTCATATCATTTATTTTACACATCAGTGACCCAACTTCTTCACACCCTGAATGAAAAGGAAATCTTATTTTCTGAAAATGAAGGGGAACCGTTAAAAAAAACAGCCTCAGACAGTCAACCAATGCAGGCAACCGAATAAACAAATAAACTCTATGCGATAGTGTTTTTATGCCGCTCACTTTTAAGATGGATGGCGCGTGATGCCCGATCCGTTAAAAATGTCCTTGCGTGTAGCGATAGAAAACAACAAATTGAAGAAGCAAGAGCAGTTCTGGGGTCAGTGGATATTCCGGTCCCAGGCAAAATATCTGTGAATATTTGTGCATCTGGAGGTTTCCTTGAATGAAAGATGGCAACATGATACACTTCAAAAATGATTGCGGAAATGTTACATAAGTGAGTCATTCTCACAAAGTAAATCTTGAAACATTACTGGAGCTAAATATTTCTATGAACGTTACTTAAATTTAAAATTTAATAATTATGAATAGAATTAAATAGATTTTTTTTCCATATATATTCTAAGATGAGAGTTATAAGATAAGATTTGTTCAGCATTAACATGTATTTTTATTAATTAATTTATTACATTTATCACATTTACTAGTGTCTACAAGATGCTACAAAACAATCTGACACAAAAATTCCTGAAATTCACCCCTGGTGCTGCCCATGACTAATAATCTCAACCCAACCGGGTGCAAAAATTAAGGCCTGAAAGCCAGCAGAGCTCACAGTCTCTTTCAAAGCCTTAAATAAAGTCTTAGAAGAAACTCTGGATACTTTGGGACCCCTGCGGCACTTCGTAAGGCTAAGCTAAAGACCACGCTCCAGCCAGAGATGGAAGAGAGGTAGAGAAAGGTGCAGAAAAGCGGAGGGAGGTCGCTTGGCCTTTTCTTTCTCTCTCCCTTTCTCTCCCACCCTCTCATCACAGTGGTGGAGCTGCCCCATCTCACCCACTCGCTATGCTGTACTCTAAAACCTGCAGCTTTTAAGACTGGTTCTGCTACCGCCTACAGAACTAGCCTACAGGAAGAAAGACAGATAAAAAACAACCTTACAGTGTCTCATCTCTCCCTGGTTGGAAAGGAAAAGCAATCTAATCCTCGTTAAGTTCTGTTCAGCGTGTAGTCCAAATCTTATGATTGAGAGTAAACGCAGATGTCAGGTACGGTAAATATCACGGGAAACAGAGCTTGCGTACACTCGCACTGTTTTTACACCGGGTGTATTAGCATATTGCTTTTATCTCAGCCCCACTGCTCCGGATCAACAAGCACTCAGCAGCATGAGGTACCGCTGTGTTCTGCCGAGTCAGCAGTTTACACTAATCCGACCCGGGGTTGTAAAAACAAGCACGTATTTGAAAGCAATGATGCAATTCCGTCTTATATTCCGTCTTATTCCATTGAGGGTGTTGCACCAAACATTTTTACTGCTTTAAGGTAAGAAAGGACAAAACAAAATGACATGTTTACCAGATGCAGAAAAAGTGATTTTAAGACTGCATTTCTGATTCAAAGTGCGTTAAACCTTGACAAGCAAAATGAGGTTTGCTCTACTGATGCATGGAACACAATTAACATACAACACTATAAACTATTTTTTCTTACACTAGCATCAGACTGTGTACAGGTAAGAATTTTGGTTTTGGTCTAAAAACAGAATATAGGCATACATTTATTTTTCCCCCCAAAAAAACATTTACATTCAAGTCACTCTGAGCCTGTATGCTGTTTGTTTTCTGTGGAACACAAATTTTATATCACTTTTTTTTTTAAATCACAAATTTAATTACATTTTACATCTTTTTACACATAAAACTGCTCTAAAAAAGATGTCTCTTTAAAATCAAGAGTACAGCAAATTCGATTTTTGAGACAGGACACGCCTCCCTGAGATTCTCATTGGTCAACATTGCTCAACCTGTGACATCATCCTCATTGAAATCATTTAATTCACAGTGTTCTCTAATGTAGCTACAGTAAACTGTAGCATGTGGGTGGCCTAATGCTTCATCGCTGTGTCACCGGGCTAAACTGCCCCTCTAATGGAAGCTCACTAGTGTTTGTATTTTTTTTACTTTCTCTCTAATTTCAGAGATTCTAACACAGCTGCCCTATTTAAATAAATATTCATTAAACCTTCGTGATGCACAGAAATAACAAGAAATAATAAAAACTCTGTTAAACGACCGTGTCGTGATTCACCCCAATGACTGAAAAACCTTCCATCAAAACACTGAAATCGCACACACTGAAAGAAAAGGCTTTACATGTGAATACAGCCGCATTCATAAATAGGAAACTTTTTTCTCATTCATACGGCTCCCATTAAACGTTCGGGGCCACTATGGACGGAGAATACTAAAAGATGGTTGTCATGGAAACTCTCCTTTTGTTTGAATATTAGCTTGCTATCAGATCTTGCAGAAACACAGAACACAAACAGCCATTTCGATGCAAACATGTTTTGAAAAGGTCCTATTATGCATTTTCACTTTTTCACCGTTAGTTAGTGTGTAATGTTGCTGTTTGAGCAGAAAGATCTGCAGAGTTACAACAAGTTCCCTGTAAAGGGAAATATTCTCTTTAACAGATTTTGCTTCAATGGTTTGTTGGACTACAAAAGGGCGTTGTGATGTCACAGCGCTCAGAAACCCCGCCCCCGGGAATGCGCTGCGTTAGTAGTATGTTGTAGAAAGGTTAAAGAGATGCTGTTTTGCACCCCAATACTAAAACCGCTTCATTCAGTCATCCTAAGACGGACTAAACTAGGGTCACGCATGTACAGCGTTTTAACACCAGTTAGCTAGATTTTCGTTAAATTGATAAGGAAAAACTGACGCCATTGTTACTGTTTACCTGACAGCTAAAGCTTACGGTTATTGTAAGGGTAACTCTAAGCGGGTGACCAATCACAACAGACTGGGTCAGCTTGACCAATCAAATGTTTCAGAAGGAGGGGCTTCATAGCCTCCAAAACTAAACGGGATGTTCAACATATATTGGAAACCGAGGAGTTCTAAAAATCTAAAAAATGTAACTAATGTGTTTTTGAACAATTAAGCATGAAGACCTATCCTGGTATATCCAAATAACTTCGTAAAAAAACATAATAGCGCCTCTTTAATACCTTAAAATGAAAAGAAAATGTTCTCTCGTCTGTTACAGTTGTAAATGGCATTTACTAAACATTTTATTTTTGCAATAGCATTTCATCTCAATTGACTCTAGGGTGAGTAATTTTTCTTGTTTCATTCTTATAAACGGTGTTTTATTAGCATATTTCTACAAGAGTTTTTTTTCCCCTTAATTTTTCATGCAGTGCTTTATGAAACACTGATGATGAAATGAAAGCCTCATTATGAAGAAACCTCTCTCTTCACCCAGACAGCAGAACAGCAGGACAAACAATATGCAGATTTTGGGATGTTCGCAACCATAGATCTTAGTTTACAATACGATTCAATGCAATAAAATGCTCGGGTTAATGGCAATTTAGGCCAAGCACTTATTTTATGTACATTTTTAGCTGACGGGCAGAAATAAAGAAATTTGAAGACCATTCCTGATATTCCAGTTTTATGTCATCAACGAAAATAGACAACGAAAATATTTGTTGCTGTGGAGCTCTCTGATGTCATCAGTGATAACAAAGATGAAATGAAAAAGATGCATCAAAAAAATATGAGTAAAACACTGTGAGATATTAACAATGCACTAAAAATGACTCAACTGACTCAAATAATCCAATCATATTATGCTTGACAATATCGTGTTAAGTTAATTAGCACTTACTAAATATATCACATTTAAGATTATATTAACAACATAAATGTACACATATACGCAAACTACACACACAGCTTAAGGAATTCATCGCACAGTTAAAAGTAGCTAATACGTCAACACAATTATAATTCTGTTATTTCAACACAAAGCTTAAGTTTCACAACCATTTGTGCTGAAATTAATAAATTTGACTTTACAAAATGCCAAATATTTGTCAAAATACAACAAAAAAAAACATGCAAGCCAAAAAAAAAACAATGTAAAAAATGTACGCGCACAGCAGCCTGCGAGACATTGCGTCAGCGCAAGAAAATCTCGTCTCTGCTGCTGAAGGATTCTCAGGTGGCCGCAATTACCCGTTGGGTGGGTCGTCTACAGTTCAGGGGCGCCAGGCTGCAGGTCTGGGCCGAATGGAGGAGCAAAACACAGACTGCAAACTGGATTAAAATGACCCCATGTTGTCATCAGCGTTTTGGTTAGCGCTGAAATGGTTCTTAGCGTGGCGCGCCACTAAAACCAGTCTGTCAGAAGAAAATAGGGGATCATATCCTTCTGGCGCTCGGCCATATGAGCCCCTCTGAAAGAAAATAAAAGGCCTGCCACTGCTTAGGGAAAAATAATGGGTTTCAAGCACCTCCCATCTGCAAAACCTGATAAATAGCGATCGAAAGAGAAACTTTCGTTGGCCCTGCTGGCGGAACTTATGTGGCGTACTCTTTAAATTTTATTGAATTTATAGCGCTGTGATTGGGCTTTATAAGCTGGGCACTGGATATTTCATCCCCGAGTCTTTTATAAGATGTGTATCACATACGCATGTTATCAAACAAGTTATCTCAGAGAGTCAATGCATGGCCGCTCCTAAAGCACAGCAAGATAATAACATTTGAAAAGCCTCTTTCATATTTCAGACTGCATTTTCTTGAAGCTACTGGCCTAATACAGGCCTGTAATATTAAACCGCAGTACGAGTGTGGTATCATAAATGTCATCAATTTGCTTTGTGTCAATTTAAAAGGCCAAAAAGCATCACAGAGTCATCGACGCACAAAAGGTTTTGTACCTGATTTTATTCGCCCAACAGGCAAAAAAAAACTCTAAATCCCCCTAATGCAGTTATAATCTACCGCACAACTCGCAACGGGAGCAACGCAAAACCAGGCTTCTTGTTAACAACACTACACTGTTCTTTACGATTTAGCGTATAAGGACCGTACAGAAATGTAATTCTAGAGAAAGCACACTATATATACTACAGAACACACTGACAAACTGTTTGATGAACTGGTCTGATTTGAGAACAGGAATGTGCAGTACTGGTTTCAAATCAAGTGAGAATACTGCCAATTGGTTGAGAGCTCACCTGGTACCGCCTTTCTGAGATTCTCATTGGTCAACAGACTTTCCCTCTACGCACTTCTGACACATCATCCCCATTGAAATCATATTGGAAGTGTTCTCTAATGCAGCTATAGTACTCTAACCTGTAGGCAGCTTAATGCTTCATCTCTGTGTCACCCGGCTAAACTGCCTCGCTAACGGAGGCACGCTAGCCTAGCGCTATTTTTTTAATTTTCTTTTTACTTTCCGATTTGAGAGATAGTGTCAATGCTAACAAAGCTGCTCTTTAGTCGCTTTTAAGTCTAATAATGTGTCAGACACTATAGTCTTGCCTGTCCGCTGTGTCTCTGCCTAGCGGGCCGTGATTTATTTGAAGTCCCACTTCAAACAGCGGCTTGCCTCTGGTGAAGCTAATATATGCAATGTCCAATGTCATTGTGATTTTTACAGATTGGAAATGAGAGCTGGCATCGGTGTCCTCCTGGCCGAAGAGCCCTTTTCTGCTGTAGCTAATGTTTTAAATTAACACTAAACCCAATTACAGTTCAGGCCAGAGAAATCAAAGAAACGTGTAAAAACATTCTCATTAGTAAAAGCATATGACACTGTTTAATCTTCATTAAGGATCATGGCTTCCTAAAGCTGTTTAAAAAATTACTGTAATATATGGGAAGCAAAAAGTTCCCTAGCCAACCTTAGGGGAATTGTATTTACTGCGGTACGAACAAAACCCGGCAACCTGTACTGGGTGTTTTCCTGCCTGAGGAATGCTGGGATGGGCTCCAAAACTCCTAGTGACCCTACACAGAGGAAGGGTTATAAAAAATGGATGGATGTCTACAAATCCATATAGCTTTGTTCAAATACCTACTGAGCTGCCTACTGCTGTGACAGGTACCATACAAATGCCATTTCAATACAGATGACATAATATTTAAATATATTACATGCACACAGCATCTACATTTTGGGCAAGAAACCACATTTTTAAACACTTACAGTATTTTGATAATATACAATTGATATATAATAAAAATAATGTTCAGTATTGAGAAAAAAGTACCCTCATAATTAATGCTCTTTTTTTAAGCTCATCTAAAGTTATTCTAGGATTGCTTTCTCTATAAAACAAACATGTCTTCTTTAAATTTTCCTGAATAAGGTATGTTAGGCACGCTGCTTTCAATGGAAGATCAGAGTTTTGGGACAAAACATACCGTATGACTTTATAACACCATCTGCTCTAACAGGAAATGAAAGAGCACCAATCAACGGACAACAATCGACACAATGATTTTGATTGGTTATATGAGGTTCACAGGGCTTTTGAAACCAATTAGCATTATCTTTAACGAGCACAACGCATCACAGAAGCCACAAACGTGACCGGCGCCAACGGCAACAGGTCTCTGACATGGTCTGGAGTGAAATCCCACCCATGTCTCAAATTACATCTGCATTAAAAGCATAAGACAAGCTTATTAAGTCGGTCTTGTTTAATAAGTGTGATGGGAAGAAATGCATTTTTGGCTGTCCGACAAGACTGCAAGTGTGTGGTCAGGTGGCAAACCACACACACACACACACACACACAATGACTGGATGGACGCCTCAGCTGCGAGGTAGCCAATCGATGTCACACAATCCAAATTCAGACATGGTCCAGCCTGAGATGAGGCGTAGGTTTATGGCAAATTATGCCATTTTCGTTTATGGAATATGATGGTTGTCAGAAACAAAATAGATTGCTCACCTCGGAGGTCAGACTGACTATGACTGTGCTGTCTGCATCACAAAACACATTATAAACAGAATTCTGACATGAGTTAGACACCAGAGATATTTTATCCGCCTACACAAGAAGCCTTAAAGGGCCAGTTAACCAAAAATTAACTCACTCCATTTGTCCTGTATGACTGACCTTTTTAGTGGAACACAAAAGGTGACTTTTTGAAAAACATCCCGGTCACTCGTTTCAAATAATGAAAGTGAGCAAGGGCTGCATCTGTCAGGCTTCAAAACTACAAATCATTCTTTTATGGGTCAGGCATCATTGCTTTTCTCATGAATGAGCCAAAGGAAAGCTAGGCGGATAACAAGATTTTCAGTTATCTTAAGGCTTTAGAGGACTTATAACACAAAGTCATACGGTCCACTAATATAATACAATTGCTTTGTGCTTCTACAGCCTGACATCACCAATCCCCCTCCAATTTCATTATATAGAAAACAGGACACTTCAAAAATTCGCCTTTTGTGCTCCACACAACAAATGGAAGACATACAGGTTTGAAACAACACCACCGTCAGTAAATAAAGACAGAATTTTCTTATTTGGAGGTCTGTCGCAGTTTGCCTCCAATATTATCAGCATTTTCCTCCAGAACTCCAAACCGGAGCTGTGAGGGGGAAGCGCCATTCAGCGCCGTGTCTTGCCGTGACGGCGGATTAATGCGCGTGTGTGTTTTTTGGAGTGGTGGGTGGAAAGAGATGAGTCATGAGAGCAGACACGATCACTGCGAGTACCGCAAAGAACCCCATCTGGACCCGTCATGATCGCGCGCTTACGCATACAGTTGTTGAAATAGGCCCGGCCCTGCGGAGGACAGCGAGTGATTGAGACGCTCCCCGGTCTGCTCGTAACTCAATACCGTGATTGAAAGCTCGCAGGCAGAGCCGGGCACCTTTAGATGATTGATAGCCCTTCCAGACTAACAAGACGACCTCGTCAGCGCTGCGTAAGCTAAGCTTTGATTGACAGCCTTCTTTGCCCCGCCTCTCCACCGTATTGCACTACACCCACCAAATTCATACTGATCTTTTTAACAGGAAGTTAAAGACTCATCTCAGACAGAAGAACAAGCTCTGCTGACTGTGTCTGCTGCCCTTGCTAGCAGAAGCAACACTATTAACCTGTTTGACTTAATGCTGTCAGCTACAACGGCTGTGAAGCAGATCAGCTGCTTGGTTTACCGTGATCAAACCTGCATTTTCTGCAGTGAACAGGGATCAAAACACACTGATTACTTCCATCACAAATAAACACACACACACAAACCCTGCAACGCAATCAGCCTTCATGCACACTTGTTAGTGGCCACTGCAGGGAAACACACTGCGTGTGTTTCAGCAAAAGACATTCTTTTCCACTCGCAACTCCAGAAAGCTGCATGAAAAATTGCATTTCATAAACTCAATCTGCTTTGTTATTGCTTTATGGCGCATGCACTAAATCGTCTATTATGTGGATCTTAAGGTGGCACATAAATTCCGAGCACTATGGCATGTTATTTCAGATTAGGGCAGCTGCAATAACACTGAGTGTTGACACATACCACATGCTTCTCATTTCCCATCTTTTGTCAACAACATGCGGAAACACACACTAAATGTGACGCTTCTGATTAGAGATGAAGGCTCAATATTGTCTCTTTCCATCACGTGAAGCACATCCGAGAAAGCAAAGTAAAAAAAATATGATTATTGTGGGAACTAAGTTCTGCGCTAAACTGAAGTCAAAAAAAGAAAAAGCTTGCACCTAAATATTTGGGGGGGGTCAATACTTCAAACTGCTGCAAAATTTCAGCTCATGATACTGTATTGATGTGCTTCGAGCCAAGAGTCAATAATTTTAATTAAACTTTTCACATAAATATTTTTTGGAAAGGAAGAAAGTCAGAGAAAGTCAGTGGCTTGTACACTGTAGCATTAGGTCAACGCACACTCAATTATGTCTGTTTGGACAAAATCCAAACTCAGAACGAGCTACGAATATAATTGAGCAAAGCACAATCCAATGCGGACAAAAGAGAAACAAGCGAATTAAAGATTGTAATATAACCGTTTCAAATAACTGAATCACTGTATCATAACCCAGATGTTGATACATTATCAAATGTATAGTTCTGACATCACTATAGTTATCATTATATAACATAACTGGGTGAGCGTCCTATGGGGTGTATGGAGCATCCTATATAGTTATATAGCTTCCAAAAGAAAAGGATAGTCACTTCATTGTTGGATCTGGGTGGAGCTGTTTCAAGGGGGGTTATAGCTCTTTAAACTAGATTAAGCCGTACTGACGACATTCTCTCCACACTCTGCAAACATGAGGGAACGTTAACCGCCTTCGCCGAAACGAGTCGCTAAGACTTTGAGGCACCGTGATAAAAGGATGCAGAGAAACAAAAAACGTGTGGAGTGAGAATTTGGGATTAGGGGACAAGTGATCCGTTTGAGGGTTTGTTGACAAAAGCTGTACCGTGTGAAAAAGAACTAACACATTCACTCAGTGTTATTGTTTGCGTTACAGACGAGACTGTGTGCTGGATTTGAGCTTTTCTGTAGCGGCTACCTCATGCTAAGTGGACCCGGAGTGTGTTGTAGCCAAGCAGCGTATCTAATTAAGCTTAAGTTGTTTGGTAAGACCACCTGTGTGTGCCAAGAGGTTTTATTGCTCATAGTGACTCTTTCATGGCTCAGGAGACATTATGGAGTGCTCAGGTTAAACTCTTTGAAGTACAAACCTAAAATACTTCAGGAGACAAAAGTGACATGAATTATTAACACAACTGGTGGTGCTGTATACAGTAAAAGTACAGTTATACCATTAATGTGGTTAGTACAGCTCTTATAATTTGGTGTTGAAATTTGATAAAAGATATGCATTTACTGAAAAACTATGAAGAAATTTCTCTTTGGGCGGCCGACCTTGGTATCCGGGCAGATCTAACAGCAGTTTGAAGCACTGTAGAAATCTTTCCTGAAGATCTAAAGGAGAAACATGCAAGGAGAGGTTTCCATAGTCTGTTTCACAGGAAGAAAATCTGAGGAGCAGGAGACTGAAGCAAAGGCCTCCACTTGTTTTCAACTTCATGGCATCATTTTCTTGGAGAAAACACAGGGAGATATTAAAGAGATGACCTCAGCTATGACCTCATCACCATTAATGACCAGCTATTAGCATCACTTCACAGCACTTAAAATTGATTGTTACAGTATTTTTGGGTTGCTTAGCAAAACTTATAATATCTGCTAATAAACAACACTACACTCAATGATTATTCCTTCAAAAACATTTTATTAAACATTGGTGTCTTAATATTTTACTTAGTTGATGTGATTAACATTTTATAACCGTAAAAAAAACCTTGATGATGTGCCATATTGTAATTATAATCACAGCTGAAGAGTTTGTCTTACATCGTGCCTGACAGACAGCCTCCGATATGTTATTGCTAAAGAGCTCTGATTCAAAAGTGTCTCCTTGGATCATAATCTGACTAACCTGAGCTTCGTTCTCCTCTACCAATGTGACGAGGTGGATCTCAGCATCATGTCAATACCAGCAGCCAGAAATAACTCACAACTCCATGAATAATGCAACACAGGGTCTGCCCTCGTCTTGCACAAAGGCACCCAAGGGAGGGTGCACGGAGGGTGGGCTTTGACTCCTCTTTTTTCCCAGCAGGGCGCTCACACACACATGCACACACACAAACACACACACATCCTACACTGGACGTACCCTTGGGACGTGGTGCAGCTTCCAAAACAACAAACGCACATGAACCGTAAGTGTACACAACGGCCGTATGCTGTTCTCGCAACACATCTTCAATTATTTGTGGTGTTTCGTCCACGACTGAATCTTTAAGTTGAATAAATCTTTATTTTGGTTTACATTCATGCATCGATATTAATTTCTTCCATGTTAGAACGAGAGCCTTTGTAACTGCTTTACCAAGCGCTGCAACAAATGATTTCCATGTGACAAAAGTATTAAAAATAACAAATTATTATTAAAACTTTATTGTATTACATTTATAATTATTCAGTGCTTTTGAGCAAAAATAACAGTCCTGGGTGCTGAGCAGTTATATTCTTAAAAATTGAGAACAATTATTTAATCAGTCGATTTTTAATTAATCGTACACCGGTTGCCACCTATTGGTATAATTACGTAACCTACAGAAAAGGTCACTGGATGAATTAGTCAATCATTTTGGTGAACTGATTCAAAAGACACATGGACATGAATCAGATCCTCACCACCATCAATTATTCCACAGACAGCTGTGAGCTTCAGCTTGCAGACGACACCCCGCAGATCAGCTACGCAAATATCTGCTCTCTCTCCATCTTCCTAACTAACCCTGAAAGGTAGAAGACGAGACAAGGCAAGAAAAAAGAGCTCATAAGAGTTCTGCCATCAACCCCCATGAGCTTCTCAGCCGATGATGGGAAATAGAGGGTGCAAGCTCCTGGCACGATCTTCTCATTTTGAGGAATTCAATTAGACTGCGAGTTAGACGCTTATGGGGTTGGATTTTAAGACATGATCCGGGCTTGGCTCATTGCAGGGGGTGTTCGTAACAAGTCGTGGGGAGCGAAGCGTCTTTCGACAGTGAGATTTAAGGAGATGTGCTCAATCCCTAAATTCATCCACTCTGGAGAGATAAATGTGGAAGTTTCTCATCTTTTTCCCTCAGTTTCTCGCACTCCACAGACCTGCAATTAAATCTTTGGGGAAAGAGAATCCGTCAGCGAGGGCTTTATAATTTCAGCTAGCATCTGAACACTTTTCTCTTTATACAAACACAGACGCTAAACTCGGCATTCAGTTCGCCTGTCAATCATCGGTGCTAGCCACGGGTGCAGATCTCTTCTGTGAACTGCAAGAAGACAGTCAGAAAAGTTACAGATGTGTGTCTTTATCATAACTTATTTAGTTATTTAGTCAAAAGACTGAACACTTTAATTGATAGTTTAGACTATTAAACTACACAGACGTGGCTCTCAGCTGCCCCCCCACAATTTCCACCCAATAAAATATTATGAGGCTTGTCATACATTGCAAAGATATAAAAATAACCAAACATTAAGAAATACCTTGATATTTAGTTAGCTTTTAGTATTCCTTGTTTCTGTCATACAAGTCATCTTGAGGCCCCCTAGTGGGCCCCTGGTTGATAAATACTGAAATATAAAAATAACAAATGCAATATGAAAAATAACAAATAGCTGTTTGGCATAACTG
>JAZGTK010001734.1:0-36718 GCA_036877625.1 Ambastaia sidthimunki | reverse complement strand
CAAAGGATATCAATTCTTAAGACTGTAAAAATGCAAAATAAAGAGTAAGCCTTACAGTATTTAAAATATGGCAACAAATTCATATAACCAACTTTGCAATAATAGCAACACCGTTTTATCAGAACCTATGATGAAATATCAAAAACAGGAAAAGGAGCTGAAAGAAGTTCAGGGTTCACAAAACCCTCAAGTTCCTCCTTTGCTTCCCCACTAAGGACACCACAGGCTATGCAGACGTATGCCAGAGTAAGTCTGTTTCCTGTTTGATGTCATTCTGGAAACCTGACGTCAATAGCGGGTGACTTTTTGTTTTGATATATAGTTCATCAGCGGGTGTTAACGCACTTTTCCAATAACCCACCCAGTAATGAAAACAGTCAGAGACCATTAAACATCTATGCATTTAAAGCACAACTACAAAGAAACAATAAACATAAAATAAATGGCAAAAGAGATAGCCAGGGCAGAAAGCAGTAGATCACAGTGATGAACGTTGATAGTTGGCCAGGGAATGTTATCTAACTTTAGAACTCGCAGGGCGGTAACTTAAACTTCCAGAGAAAAACATCAGCAAAACATCTCATTAACTTACCCAAAAAATTATGTTGTAGCTGAACATGAGGTATTTGTAGCAACAGCTGACCTCTGCATTTTTATATCTGTAATAGTACATCTTCTTCTGTTCAATAAAGGGAAAGAAGAATTGAGATTGTTACCCATGAACTACAAACAACCACAGAAGTCTTTTAGAACATTCTATAACTTAAAATGTGCTTTTATTAAAATGATAATACATGTGAATGATTGAACTATTGCTGATCTAATAAAATGAACCACATTTCATAGCAAAATTCAAGACGCTTGCTGATCTTAATCAGTTGCCAGTAATAGCACAGGACACATGTAAACATGTGAACACATGATAAATATAACAGGATTATCCCAAATCCAAATAAAATATAAAGATACATTAGCAGTTGTGTAATTATAATTAGCACTATCTGGACAAATAGCCAGTTGGTACCAACAGCTGCAAACATTGGGGTTACAGAATAACCAACGAGTATATTTAGTTCAGTTCACCTTGTGTTCTTTAAATGATTATTGCAGTGATTCATTTATTATACTCTGTTGCGATAGGAACTAAATATTTTAGTTACTGTTTGAAAGTTACTGTTTGAGTGTGACTAATGGTCACATTCATTAAACTGTGCACAAGCAATACATTAGTGTAAATAATAGATCTGTTTAGATTCATTTATAAACTTGTTTATAAACTAAAATAAAAGTTTAAAAACTGTTTAAACATCTTAGATTAAATTGTTACGTAACAAAATATTTCTGTTCGCAACACCTGTCAACTAATAACAACTGCTGCAATAATGTGATAATGTGAAAAGCACTTAGTTCATTAAATCAAGTGCACAATTTATATATGTTTTAATAATTACACTGGACATTTTCCGTGTCTTACATACGGGTGTAACTTGTGAATAATCGGCATTAAGTATTAAGACTAAATTCATTACACAAGATGGCTTGTTACTTTCCCCCACTTCTTCCTCTTACTAGTTAGCCAAGTGGCTAGTGATTAGCAAAGATGTCAGATCACTTCTAATGTCACTTCATAAGACAAATCTAAGACTCCGGTAACAATAAACGTGCTCATTTAGAAAGGTTAAGGTAAAACATCTCTGTTAGTTTCGATCTTCACCTGGCGACAGAATTAACGAGATTAACCAAACCTTGTAAAGCTAACAGCTAAACAACTCTACTAGCTAGACAACAAACTATCAGCCCCACGACTAATCAAAACATATTCTTTACCAAGCTACTGTGTTATACCTACAAATAATGATTTTATAAACAAATACTATTTAAACTCAAGTTAGAGGAGCGGTTGTTTAATCTGTTCACGCGAGCGCGCCGTATTTGTGCGCGTGAAACTCGCGTCCGTGTCACGAAAATAAAAAACCACGAACAATCGTCCAGTTGGATAAGTAAACCCAAAGCTCTTAGTCCCTGATAAAACATTTATAAATATTAGGCATTAATGTTACAGAATTGAAAAAGACTCACCTCTTTGTTTATGTCTCACAACGCCTCCGCCTGGTAGTTACTTTGAGAAAACTTCACTATTATGCCACCCACCCTACACATGAATGCAGTACACGCCCTGTGCTCCCCTGCGTGGAAGATACTACTCAATTTACAAACCTGTATGTGGAAAATGCAATTGAAAGAGAAGCCTTCTGCTTTTATATTACTTTGCAAACCTTAATGTTATAATGTACATGTATTAAAAAGATTTGTTGGTGCTGTTGTTTTAAATATATATGCCTTACTGTATATTGAGTTAATGTACACATGGTTTAAATGTATGTAAGACACATATAGCATTATATGTCGAATAAACCAAAAATTACAATGCATTATAACGTAAACTTTAGAATTAGGTTATTTATGAGATGCTGTTGCAGGAAACCCTAGCTAGGCCAGGATGACAAAAACACACATCCTGTTGACGTTTGTGAGGCGTTAGCTACAGCTAAACCCTCTCATTTTTTCCTTCAAACACTCGCTCTGTATCTTTTTTCATACAACTCATACCTTTTACCTAAAGCACACAGTAATCTTCAGTACTTGGCAACAGCATGAGTCACATCCTTTGTAGTCTTATGCAAGTGAAGGAGAAGAGCCACTAGGCACAGAATGACTATTTCTTTGTTTTGATGTCATAGACTGTTTCAATTTGTTGAGGAAAATATTAAGGAAAAGACATGAAGCCAAAATCCCACTGTAGGAAACTAGAGCATTGTGACACAAAATATTGGGGTATGCTTTCAATCAACCGTAAGAGGTTGATTATAAGTATTTAACCAACTAAGAATTGTATGGAGTAATACAGACATTAAAATCTAAGAATATATAATGCCAGATTGCTACAGAGCCATAGCGATTGTTTACTTATTGATCCTTCTTATAGAATTTTGACTAAAGCTCTTACATTTTTATGTGTGCCTATGTGTATGATCATGTGAAAGGAAACAGATGGTGGATAACTTGCACATCAGCTGTGTTAAAGACATTAAAGAGGAAATACTATGTTCCTCTTAGTTAACTCTCACATGCATAGCAGCATGCATTGTGTGGTATTGAGGAAGTTAAAGTTGCTTTTACAGATTCATCAAGCAACGATTGCTAAATGTTTTTGGCAAATACTTCTGCTGTCCAAAAGCTCCACCCGACCTCCAGTCTGTTTCTTTATGAAGTGTTACTTAGGGGTGTTTTTAAAGAAGGGAGTAGAGACATAGTTGACAGGAATAACAGATGAATTGTGCATGTGGAGACATCACCAACAGATGAGACATGTTTTAGTCAACACTGGGAAACCATGAAAGCTAATTAAAAGCCTGTTCACCATAATCCTGTGTGACAGTGTAGCCATGGAGACCAGTATGCATCTGATGTTCCAATGGCTACTCTATTGTAGAGTTCTATTAATCATGTATTAACTGTTCTTAAGTAAGCTGTTAATACCAATAGGTTTGGCTTGATCGTGCAAGCCAAAACCTATTGGTGCTGGATCCACTCTCCTTTATCAAAAAGTGCTTCAAACCAAAGCTAGTTGTTTAAAGAGCTACAAGCACAGAAAAGCTAAAGGCTTTTATGTAGTTTATGCAAATTGCTTAGTTCTTTTTTATGTAACACCATTCTTTTTAAGCAAAAGTATGACAGTTTATCACCAGAAAACTGAAAATAAACAATTCACAATACAAGAGCCACTATGATTCAGATTTAACCGTTTTTTTATGATTTGTGCAATATCATTTGCAGAATTTGGGTAAGGTGTTTTTTTATTTGTGTAATTGTATGTATGTGTATTAATATTGAATTTGTCAATTCAAAAGGAAAATGTAAAGTTACTTTGAAAAAAAAATTTGTCTTGTTTTATAGCAACCCCAAACACACTCATTCATGTTAGAAAACAAATAGATAGTATTGACCACAAACAGATGTGTCTGCCTAAAGAGATTAATATTTCACATATTTCATTAATGACACTCTTTGTTACACCCCATTAACCAAACACACCCCACTTTCAATGGTGATAATATCTGTAATTTTGCTGTAGTTTAATCCCATCAAGTGTAAATGCCCACATGTAAATGAGTGAAACATCTTTATTGAAATGCAAGTGCAGCAATTAAATAAAGTTAATAAAGATGTTTGTAAATAATTTACACAAAGTTGTATGATTACACTTGTACAATCATCATTAAATAAATTGCAAAAGTTAAAATATATTTTTTGCCAAAACTGAAACAAATAGTCAAAAAACATCTGAAATACGTTTTTGCTATCAGCTAAAATAAATAATAAATGGTTTAGACATGTGCCTTAAATAAATACATTGAATAAATAGTCTTAAATAGATTGCACATGGCAACATAGCTCAGCAGTACACATGGCTGTCCTCTGATTGGCTGTTTAGTTAATCTCCTTGCCACCAATCTCCTTCTAACTCTCCCAGGATCTCCTGCAGGGAGAGGGCAGGCAGCTCAGGCAGAGGCCCGTGGTGAACGCCACTTTCCTGACGACTCTCCGTTTCTTGCACTTCTGGGTTCTCTCCACAAAAAGAACTGGAGGCTGGGGGAGTGCCTTCCAAACCGCCCTCCCAGCAGCCCGAGTCTGGGGTGACAGGGGTCAGTGGCTGGAGTCTGTTGTATTTTTCAGATGTAGAGTAGTAAAAGCCCTGAGTGTAGTTGCTATTGCAGGCATAAGAATCTGGATGAAAGGGGCTCCATGTGGAGTTCATTGGAGACCTCCACTCATAACTTGTAGACCAGTTATGGGGCCTCTGATGCTCTGAGTTTAGAAGAGAGGAACTGCCATGTGTGTTCAGGGTTCTGCCCTGATGATGTCCATAGGATGGAGTATAATAGCCTGAATCATCACCAATAGACATGGAAGATGGTGTATCACATGCATACAGACCATCTCTTTCCATCTCTTCCTTAATATGATTTGGGTACGCAGGTGGTGGAGTGCATAAGGGTCTCTCAGTGCCAGAAGGGTGTAGCTGCACTGGTGAACTCTGCATGCCGTTGTAGGCGGGAAAAGGAGAATCAGATTGCCACAGTGGCCTCTTGCCACCCTTGCATTTCAACGTGCGAGCCCTCCTATTCTGGAACCATACCTATTGCGAGCAGAGACACAGAGATCAAGAAAGTCAGCCTCATAAGAATACAGTTGATAGATTACAGCCAACCATCTTGTGCACAGAGATAAAAGCTTCCCTCTTAAAAGTTACAGGTTAACCATTGTCAATGACATCCCACTGTGGCGGCAGGTAGTCAAAATGGTTATCTGTGGTTGGTATGTCCTTCATTTACAAGCTTCATTTACAAGTCTCCTAAACTAAACTGCAGATAATCACACAGATGCTTGCATCATCTCAGTGTTTAGTTGATAAAAATTAGATTATTGATATTGGTATCAACAACAGCAAACACTATATTATCACATAAGGCCTCATTAGCATAACAGTTCACCTGTTTTGTGTGTGTGTACTGTAGGTATGTGTATTTTTGTTTTAAACTTTGCACATCTGCAATAAGACCCAAAACCCACCTGTATGTGAGACTCAGGCAGTCCTGTAGTTTGGGAGAGACTCTCTCTGAGGCTGATTCCTGGGTAAGGGTCTGTCTCAAACGTGGCACGCAGAAGCTCCACATGCTCTTTTGAGAAACTTGTCCTTTTTCTGCGACTGGTGCTTCTTGACACAGCTGGGCTTCCAGAGATCTTTGCAGAAGCATCTTCAAGAGTAAGATCACAATTAGTGTACAACCAAATGTGCTGTTATCAGAATTCATGTTATCCTATTTTTTGCCCATGCAAAACTTTGATATATGGAAATACATGTAAATGTATATAATAAAGGTCAATGGAATTTACAGATTTCATATAAATGTCACATTACATCACACATACATATATATATATATGCAACACATATTTATTAAAGAAAATTCAACTTTTTGTATGGACCAGACACTTTTCTACAATAATGTAGGCACCAAATAAAATAAAATTATATTAAAATGTTTTTTCTCTAAAAACATTATAAATGTCAAAAGCTGTTAAAATTCCAAGTTGAAGTTACCATCAACATTAACTCATTCAGTGTTCTACTTACCACTGTTATTGTCTTTCCACATGTTGTGTCTTCTCTAGCTGGATTATACACACTCAAAGCTGAGAGTGAAGGTCTATCCTAGCTGATGCTCCTTGGGGATTTGATTTCTGACCCCTACAGAACTGTTTTTATACCTGTGTCTTCTAGTCACTATCCCATGACCCCCCATTACTCCCACCTCCCCCATTAAAAGTGCCTATTTGTCTTTTTATCTCACAGGGGAACAAATTAATATTTAAAAGCTTTATTTGAAAATAAAAACTTCAATTATTAACATGTAAAGGTTAATGACATAAGAATAAATGTTATATATGATTTTTTTTATTTCTTAATTGTTTGTTTGCTTGCTTGCTTAATAACAACAATAATATGAAACTTCAAAACATACTTTTATAATAACTGTAGCTGTATTAAAATTACGTCTTAAAACACTTAAAAATTGTTATTAAAATAATTAGAAATTAAAATGGTGTGAATTTTTGTAAATACCCACACACAATAATGTGTTAATATAATATATATTCCATGTTAATACAAAAAGCTTGCTTGGCACATTAATCAAACATTTTGTTTAGAATTTCACTACTGGGAAAGTGTGCCAATGGTTGCTATCTTTACCTGTAATTGCTCTCTGTTTAAGCATTGTAATCAATAAAACAATAGACTCAAGAAAATATTAACTAACAAAGACATTAGCAACATGCTTAGCAGAAGTTTAGGCACAGGGCCATGAATGAATATCACTTGTGTCCTCTGATCTCTTTTCAAATGGGACATAAAAGAAACGTGTTTGCAAGCAAAGGAAAACAAGGAGAGCGGATTGCAGAATGATTAATAGGACAGTTTGCATGTGTGAGGACTGTCTCTGTTCTCCAGAGGATTCAGAGGAGGATAACAGTGAGTCAGAGTCAAGGTGTCTGCCGAGCTTGTCAATGCAGATGAGATGTTTATACAGTATACCCTGTTGAATTAAGCCAGGCTGAATCCATTGAGCTACCTTTCAGCCAAACCATGAAATGCACGTCTGGTTTATTTTGAGGGTTATCCTCAGCTAGACAATAGATATCTATCAATATAGGCATTAAGAAAAGCTACAAAATGGTTAGCGACCAGCATTTGATAAAGTCCACGTTCATCTGATATTTTTTATTTCATAAAGGTTGTCAATTGCTAGGTAGGTCCTTAGTGTTGTTTGTATTGGTTAAGCGGGTCTGCATTTGAGTCTTAAGTTTGTTTTCATCCTCTATCTGAAAATCTCTAAGAAAACATAGATTACAATTACACCCCCCAATTAATCAAACACACCAGTTGAGCTGATACTGCATTGTGCTGCAGTCAAAATCCAATCAAGTTCTTGTGTTATTTTAAGATACATGTGCAAATCTGAGATAGTATTCATCCGTTTATTTTTGTACACAACCTGACAGCATAAAACTTTTGAAAAAGGTGGTGTATATAAGCTAATGTATATACAGTTCATTTCTTGTTATTGTAAATTAAACTTGATGGCAAAACAGAATAGAAAAATCTAATCTAGTCATCATGTAGCTTGTGTATCTTTTTTGAAGTATACAGTGTTTCCAACAGAGACCATAGGCCATTTGAATTATCTTTCCTGATATACTGTAAAACATTTACACAAGCTGCTGTTCTGTAGACAGAACAGTAGGGGGCAGCATAAAGCTTTAGATGAGTTCCTCATTTAGTCTACTCTTTTTAAATGGAATAAATACTTTTCATTTAGCTGTACAAAGAGGATGTTTGTGTAATAATTAGTTTACCTCTAATATAACTGTGGATCTGTAACAAATGCTGTTTAAAAACATCTCTCTTCACATTTGTTGCAATTGTGTAAGTGGTTCCATTTACCCACATTTTTGTCTGCTAGTGAAAAGCATAACAAGTGAACAAGCTTTTCTAGAAAATATTAACTTTGTTAATTCATTAAACAACCAAATCTCTGACAGATTTCAGGAATGTGAAAGAAACTCCTCATCACATCCAAATACTGAAAGTATTTGTAAAGAAAAACACTTCACATAGTAGACAAATAGCTTTATTTTAATGTCAGAAATAAATACCACATTGATCAACACTTCAAGAACATTATTAGCCTGGGAAACAAGTATTTCACCCATGTTGGCACTTGTTTTTCTCCCAGTTAATGAATGGGACTTGTAAACTCTAAAATTGTACTTTACTTTAAAAAAAAACATTCAGCTTTGCTGTTCTTATTTTAAGATGATCTAAACAAACTCTATGGCTATCTATGGCTGCCAACAATTTCACATATCAATGGGAAAAATCACATCATAAAATATAATTAGGCATTCTAAAAACGCAAAGAAAACAGCACAGATTTGGGGCTAAAGTAAACTACGTACCGCAGAAATGTTTAAATGATTACATCAGACTTCACCAATAAAAAAAATTGAATTCTTCAAGATCTGATCTCAGAGGTCTACTTAAACATAATACAATATGATTTTAAACAACGATGATTTAGAGGAAAACATAACTTGCTGTACTTTTGGTGCAAAAACTAAATACCGTCCCAATAGTCCCATAAGTGACTAAATGTGATAAATGTACAATTTACTATGACAAAAAAAGGATGTCAAAAGGTTAACTACCACCAATTTCAGTGCTGTGATGTACTCTATATAACAACAGAACTAGTAAATCTGAAAGCTAGTAAACAATTTCATACTGACTCTACCCATGTGTTATTCAAGGGCGGGTGAGAGTTTAAATCAATCATTTCCTTAACTGCTTTTTTTTAGTTCTTCTGGAACCCTGAGCTGCAATGAACTCAGGACAGAAACATGCATAGAATGAGGCAGAAAATGGGTGTCGTCATTCTAGAGAATCTAAAGAATTGCAGCCTAAAACTGTCCACCAATTAATTTTGGCGAACCTGTACAACCAGTCAGCACAGATACTGTAGGTTTCTGTGACATCATGAGGTTGTTAGACAGCTGAGAGAGGAGAGAATCCGTGGAATGATTTTTCACATGACCCAAAGAAAAAAATGTAGTAGCAAGCATGATTTTCAAGACACTTTTGATGAATCACTTGTTCTCAGGCCAGAAAAACATGCATGCTTGCACGCACATGGGTCTTGGCACACACTACAATGTACCCTGAGCTCAGCTGAGACATACTGCAAGTTGTATGCTATCAGTCTTCTAAGAGTCAACATGGACTTTAGAATATTAGAAATTTTGGTCTGTTGGTCTAAGAGAAAGCAATCATACAGAACTCTGGAGATTTAGGACCACCCTCCAAAAGTCTATCAGCCCCTCTAAACTATTCTGCCGTTCAAAAGCACAAAACCAACCGTTGCTTTCGATGCCCTTTGCGTAACCAATACGATAAAAGAAAACCTGACAACAACTTGTCTTTAAATAGCATTAGACGTCTATAAATAGCTGTTATATACTGTAAACAAACAAACAAACAAGGATAACCAATCAAGAGTAAAAGACAATGTTACAATTCTCCATTCCGTCTCTCAGTCTGTTTTGATGGCCGTGGGTTTAAAACCCTTCACATAAGACTGATAAAAGAAAGACGTGAAGAGAAGCAGATAGCTGAGGTACATGAGTGACGCCCACACTATGTTGTCTATGTAAGAGGGACAATCCCCGTCCTGCATCCACCGGTACACCAGCGCACTCACTGCCAGCCCCATAGCCATCTGTGCAATCTGGGAGGAAGTGATGATCACGGCACAGGGTTTTGGGACCCGGAGTCCCGCAGCGCGAGCAGCATAGTAGCTGTACATGAGCGCGTGCACTGTGTAATTCATGGTCATGAACCAGCCCCCACCAGCCACCTGGTCTTTGTAGGAATACCAGGAGTAAACCAGCACAGTAATGTGATGGTACCAGTGAAGGAAGATGAGTCGCTGTTTGCGCAGGACAATGAATATGGTGTCCCCTGAAAAAGTGTGGAGATACAATAGGGTCAGAATACAAAAAGTGGCCTTCATGCCTTGCATATTTCAGTCAATGAAAAATAACTGGGAAATTGCATGCAATAAGTAGAAAAGCCTATTAATTTGATCTTACCTAGTTCTGGGGCCTTGCTCAGCACAAAGGCACAAGCCCAGAACTTGCTAATGGGACCATTGTAGAAGCTCTGATCACAAACAGATTGCTTAAAGCCACTGTTGCTGAGGACGTACAACATGAAGCATCCTGTTCTCACAGCTCCAATGATGCTGAAAGAAAGCATGAACTGTATAAACACATTACGATAGCAACCCCCCTAGCACACACATAGCAGGGTAGCTTCACTTTGTCTATCATGTCGGTGTCATGTTTGTTTCCATGACGAATAATTAAGCACTCAAAAGAATTTGAAAGTGAGGCGCTTGTTTTGGGTATGTCACATGGAAACATCTCTAAGGTAACAGGTTTGACTCCAGTTTCTGTGTTAAATCTAAAGTCAACACCAATACATTTATTAAATGGTGAAAGTCTAGTTGCCATGACACCCAAGAGCATGTGACAAGAGGTCAGCCGTCCAATCACGTTACGCTTTTGTTACATGCTTCTATTCACAAACATGCAAACAGCTACCTTGCCAATAGTAGAGGGTTACTGACAGTAACTTTGTGATGGCTGTCATCACCCCCCATGTAAAACAAAACCCAACCTAACACAATAGCAGCTCATCTTTAATAAACAAATATGCTGTCTCACAAATATGCTGTAAAGAATTTAACCCGTGTTTAAACTTCAATGACATGCTCATGTTTCAAACATTAGTTTTGCCAGTTCACAACAGGTATTGTTTTCCAAAAGTAAAACTTGTCGATAAACAAGTTACCCAATACCTACAGTCTGTCTTGTAAGATGGAAAATAACATTCCTCTACACATTCCTCTAGGTGTATAATAGTTACTTCAGAACAGTTGAAATCCTTGACACTCCATGGACATGGGGTTGAAACAGTCAGCAGTTTTATGCATTTAAAACCATTTACAGTCATTAGACTTTTGAAAATGTAGATTATAATTATAAAAAGGCAATGCAGAGGCTGTATCTTAGATTCAAAGATTTTGGTGTAAGCAAGAATATTTTTAGATTGTGTTTTAGGAATCTTGTGGAGAGTGTTGTATATTTTAATATATAGGCAGAATATGTCTGAAGTGGTTAATGTAGCTAAAGTGGTTAATGTAGCTATACAGATAAGATACAAAGGCAACATTATATACAAATATAATCATAAATTATATTTATATATCAAAAACAAACAAAATACACTCCTTATTATAGAGGATCTTTCTAATTCTTTACATACTCGATTTTTAGTTACGTTTAAAGGGAAATTTCAGACAACCGTAGGGAAAATATTTTCTTGTCATTTGTGTCAACTGCTGTTAGAATATTACATGCAGAGGAATGAATATCAATGAGTGTGGATATGTACACATATATATGTACACATGTAAATGTATGCGTGTATGATGTGGAGATTATTATGGTATTTAATATTAAATTACGTACATTTGTTTTTTTTGCGTTGGTTTTCTTGTTTATTGTGTGTGGTGAAGTCAAAGACAAATCTCCACCTAACCTAACCAAACACCATTTGCGTTTATGAAAGGACTACATGCATATATACTGTACATACAATGTATAGAAATCATCCCTGATTACTAATTAAGTAGCAGAAGTGAGCGTGATGCTTCACTTACCTAAAGATCGCCAAACTGAGGGACCAGAGGAGCAACAGTCTCCGCAGATCAAGTTTCGCCCTTTTCTTCATAAAGTGCTGCCCACCAAACACAACAACCACATACACAGCACCAAACAAAAACGACGTTTTCCTAAAATATATAAAATTACACCATAAATCTTAACCAGTTTGTATTGAATGGTGCGTTCCTCCAGACACAACAAATAATAGATACTGGTGGCAGACTTAGTTCTCCAGATGCGTTTGATGTTATTATTGTTTAGAAAATAGTATCTTACCAGTTGTCTTGCATCCATTCAATTGCTACCCTCTCGTCAAAGCTCCGCTCAAAATCATATTCAGTCAGAGGAAGCTGAAATTCAGACCCGTTCATTTTGAATAATGTGAACACAGTGTTTTCGTTTTATCTGTGATAATCTGTGATTAAAATTTGTTAAAATAATTCTGTCGATGACTGTCGTCGCAGCAGGGCGTCCCTAGTTAAATAACTACCCAGCCTCAACACCTGTGCATACACACCTGTTATATTTAAATACAGGGTGGAGTTTAACACGCAGCCTATAGTAACTCTTGGCTACAAGCCATGGACCAGTTTTGCATTTCCTGAAAGAAATACCAGCGGAATGAAGCAAGTCATTTTTAAAAGCGGTTTATACGCAAATATAGATGAAGAGAGCGAGAGAGGCTAACCAAGCCCCCCTTGTATTATAAATCATATATACAAAGTAATAATACAAATTATAAATGTATACATTTTTATTATCATATAACCCAGTTTTAAAAAGACAATCATAATTCAGTATGCAAACGTATCTGTGACATCATCACTGGTTGCTGAATGCCAAACAGGAAAGGTTAAGTTTCTTTGTTTAACCAAAACTTCATTTTATTTTAAAATAGGTCGTGATGTCAAATGCAATTTCTGTTCAAGACGGGTCTTAAATTTGACAACAGGGAGCGCTGTTGTGTGACAGAAATCAAAATGTGTTTATTAATGGTTGAATCAGGCTAGCAGAATATATAACACATGGTGAAATCTACAAAAATTAAACTATCTAACTAACTATTAAATCTATTTCCATCTATTTTATTTGGGTCACTGTAATCTGATTACATTTAATACAACGTTCAGATTTTTACACTAAAGCTTAAAGAAAAATAAACCTAATGAAATTTAAAACGTAAACAATGATTTGCAATTTTATAGAGTTTTGCGAAATATTATACATGCCACAGTATTTATAAAAACTGGTTCTGCTGTTTCCTGTTAGCATCTGTGCATCTTGTGTTTTTCCTGCCAGTCCAGCAGAGGGCGGTACTGATTCATTCTGTACAGTAATAACACAGAAGAAGTATGTCGGCGACTTACGTTACAGTGTTTTGAATCTTTTAAAGATTTCTTATACGTTTTTGCTGTCGTTTGATCTTACAGAACATAGTCTGTAGCCAAATTGACAGAGCGGCCACAATGAGGATTTATCAATGTTTACTTAATGCCACCAAATTTAGGAAAGCGTTTGACTTTGGTGAACGACAGGTGGCACACTGGTTCCCTGGACATATGGCTAAAGGTGTGTGACATAATATATAACCATTAAACAAAGGCCGTTTTGTACTGTACTGTTATTATTGCTAAATTCATGAGACAGGAAAGCAATTATATAAATCTATATAATTATAATCTATATTGTTGAAATGCCTTTAAATGCCTTTTGTGAGTATATAAAAACTTTCCAAGCTAAAATGTCAAGTTATTCAAACCTGTACAACATGCATACAGTATATGCTTATTGTCTATTTTTAGGCCTCAAGCAGATGAGAAGCAGTTTACGAAAGGTTGACTGCATAATAGAAATCCATGATGCCAGAATATCCTTTCCATGAAAGAGAACTTACACTAAATTATTCAGCTGAAGTGTTTTCTATGAGAACTTCTTTAACTTTCCAACATACCATTTTCTGGAAGAAATCCTTTGTTTCAGGAGAGCCTTGATGTCCGGCCACACTTGCTCATTTTGAATAAGATGGATTTGGCAGACACATCAAAAAAGCAGGTCTCATATTTGTCTCATATGTCTCATTATTGCTTTCAATTGAACCTCTCCTCATCCGCACAAGCTGAAAGTACTTATATGACGTGTAAACAACCAACGGTATATAACAAGATGTTTTTATTTAACCAGAGTACTCTTAAGAGACTGGAGAGGGAGGGTGTGAGGAACGTTTTGTTTACGGACTGTTTAAAACAAAGAGATGAGAGTGTGAAAAAGGTGAGCATTGTTGGACATTATATCAGATGATTCTAAGTAAAACTTTGACAGGACTAAGTTGCCTTGTTTTAAAGAAGCTGTTCTATGCAATGTTCCCAGGTTGTTCCTTTAGTGACAGAGTTGATAGAAAATGGGACACGTTACCACAGAGAAGATGTGAGTCTTTAATTCTTTAAATTATTTGGACAGCTTACCTGGTGCTGTAATCTTTCTGACTTTCCTGTTCATCTGTGTGTAGGACAAAAGTTACTGCTTGATGGTTATTGGTGTGCCAAATGTGGGCAAGTCATCACTAATTAATGCTGTACGAAGAACATACTTAAAAAAAGGTATTTATTTAATGTTGATATTAACCTGGTGTTCTAGTTTACAAATAAACCATAAGCCTAAACATTAGATGTTTTTTATAATGCTGTTAGGTAAAGCTTCGAAAGTTGGAGGTGAACCAGGAATTACAAAAGCTGTCTTGACCAAAATTCAGGTGTGCTGTTTTAATTATGATTTGTTTAATGGAGTTTATTAGATAAATGTTTCTTCCTGTTGTATGAAATGTAACTTTGTTTTACTAGGTCTGTGAGCGACCCATAATGCACTTACTGGACACCCCAGGAGTTCTACCACCTAGAATAGAGAACATAAAAACCGGAATGAAACTTGCTTTATGTGGTAAGTCAGATACAATTTCAGAATAAAAGTACATTTGTGCACTATGAGGCACCTCATCGCCTCACTCTTGGCTGGTATGTACCTCAGTCAAGGATGGAGAAGTACTCTGGGTTCGGGCTAAATTCCGAGCTCGGAGCCCTCCCCCCGGACAGCATGCTAAAGGTACCCTTATGATCATTTCAGATTACATGCCTGTCTCTCTTTTAAACAGGTACAATTTTGGACCATTTAGTTGGTGAGGATATCATTGCAGATTATCTGCTGTTTTCACTGAACAGACTGGATAGATTTGGGTATGTCTTGTGATGGTACTTCTCAATGTGTTTTAAAACCTCTGAAAGTTATAAAGCGGCAAACCGTGTAATCAGTAACACTTGTAACAACTTTCTCATAGTTATGTGGAAAAGTACAACCTTGAAGAGCCTTGTGATGATATCCAGCATGTGCTGAAGTGTATAGCTGTGAAACTGGGCAAGACCAAGCGTGTGAAAGCCATCACTGGGGTTGGTGAGTCGATGTAATTTTCATTTTAATGAGTTTGTACAATTAATCAACCTTTATGGTTTCCACTGATAACAGTTAATTTACATGTAGTCTGATGCCATAGTGTGGCTTAATCTATCATTTTGTGATTCCTTACACTTTTAGGTAACATCACCATCCAGGTTCCAGACTACACTGCAGCAGCCTATGATTTCATCAGAGCGTTCCAAAAAGGAGAACTTGGAAAAGTGATGCTTGACTAAAAAACATAGAAGTATTCTTGCTGTTTTTTCGAGCATGTTGTTATCGAGTATTACGATAACAGCATGGCCAATTTTGGGGCTGGAGACTGAGCACATGACAGGAAGCACTTTTTTAATGTTTTAATTAAATGATGGTGCACAATTAATTTTGGACACATTTTGGTTTTTATTGTGTACATTTATATCATTAGGTGCACTGAATCTATTTATTTACTGGAATTAAAGTTACAATAAATCATTCCATTTCATATAGCCTGGTTTAATTTTTCCATAATTCTTGTCTTGTATGCATACATTTGTATCTGAAAACCATGGATTAAAACAAAACTACTTTTTAAAACTACACTTTAATTTCCCACTGTCGCATTACAGAATATACTTTTGCCATTTGTTTGTGGACTACAGTATCTATTTTATAAAATATTTGTGATATAATTGCATTATTTCTAAAATAATCTTTTAATGTCTAATAGTTGGCAAATAGAAGTTGCAGTGATTTTTATAAAAAGCATTTCAGTTCTTTTTGTGCACTTCTGCATTCACATTGTGTTGTAGATTATCAAAAAATGTCTTAGAAATACAAAATGCTCCAGATAGGTCAATAATTAAAAGCATGACCAAGATATAAATTTTAAAACATGAAACGTTCTCATACCAAGCTAGAAATACAGGTACAGATATTCCTGCGTATATTCTAAATGTGTTTCAGCATACCCATGTAATCACACAATTATTACTGTTAAAAGTGCACAAAGATGTGGGTAAACAGACCACAATTCATATAAAAAGATTCACATTGTGTAAATCTCAAACACACAAGGACAGTGCACAACATCGACACAGTATTTATGCAATCCAGTGCATGATATAACCAGCATAACGTAAGTAGTCTATAGTTTAATAGTTACTAATGCTTCAGTTGAAGCAAACTATGCACGCTAATCTGTTTAAATCCTATATTCTTAAACGCCTACTTGCGAACTAAATACAGTGGTTTTCTGCTTGAAAATATCTTTGTTGTGCAACAAAGTACACATTATTAAACGTAGGTGTGATACATTTGTTGCACAGTAACATATTAACATATAGCTTATTAAGCTGTCTTAAAAATGTTTTATGCGGCCTCAAGGGGCAAAATACATCACAAAGTTTAGTGGCAGGATCAGAGAACACAGGCTGGCGATAAAGGAGTCGTGTCCTGTTGCGCCTGATGTCCTGGCAAGGTAAAGCTCCCAGTCCGTCCTGTTGTTATAGTGATCATCTCCATTCTCGGAGCTGTCATCCGGTCGACGTTGAGCTGACGCGTACCATCCGCTAGCTCCCAGCGCCACCGCGGCACCAGCTGCGGCTGCCCCTGCCACCCGCACAGCTGGCGAACCACGGGTGCGAGATGCACGGCTGCCTCCACGGGCACTGCCCCGTGCCGATCCCCTGGCTCCTCCTCTGCCGCCTTTGGACATCACCTGGTCGCACAGGAATGCCGAAAGCAGGAGAAGTATCCAGCAGGTGGCTACAGTCCTGTTCATTCTGGAACACCCTGGAAATGTGCAAAATCATTGAATTTGTAAAACCTTAAATAGAATGAATGTTAAATAATGTTCTTAGATGTTCTGGCACCCAAAGATTGTTAGCTGGGCTTGTTATCTACACATTCACTAAAAGATATTTGGTTTAAAGTTATTATAAAATTGGCAAGGACTTCTGAGAAAAGTTCTAGTTCCGTCTGCAGATGCATTGCAGATATCTGCTCCAACTAGGTCACCACACAGCACATATACATTCTGTAGGCCTATAGCTAACTGATAGGCAAGGTTGTACTTATTGCCTGCTTACGCTTGGTTGGTGATTAGGCTATTGGAGAAGTCTTCTGGGTTAGCATGCCAGTTGCCAGGGAATACCCTGTTACCACAAACCCAAAATTATACAGGTAGTAGTTATAGGTTCAAATAATTTCCCAATAATTGTAGGTATTCAAATTTCTTAGATTTAGTGATGCCCTTATACTAATAGCCCTAAAATTGTTCTATGAAATGACATATATTCCGTGTATATATAAATAAAAAAATGGTAAGTATTCTGACTGGCTATGCTACAACTAGATCTCTAGAAATTTACTAGACATCCTCAATATCTGCTTGAACAGTCAGAGGATACATTATCCTAATCTGTTGTTATTTTTTTCTATATAAGACAATGTATGATATCAAAAATGGCATTTGCACACATCGTTTGTTGGTCACAAATTCAAGATGGTCGCGATATCAATAATTTATATAGGTTTTTAGAACACGATTATTCAACTCGTACAGGATACACACAAATTGCCAATTTAAGTCCATATCAGAATAGACGAAAATATGACAACAGCTGTCGACGTTCAAGCGCTTTTCAGCGGAGTGTCTCTGTGCATTATTATTAAATGAATACATGTGCTCGGATTCTCCGCCTTCGCAACAATCTGTTAATATGCATGTCTATTTATCAAAATAATGTTATCGTTTTGGTTGTACTTACCTCCGTGTATGCCCGTGTCCACAAAATATCTCACGATATCTCCCTATCATGTGTAAAACCAAATGAAATGCATCCGTTATGTAATGCACCACAGCGCCTTGTGTGCCACTGGAGAATTTAAACACGGTAGGTGTAGTGAGCAGGTTTACTCGTGTCTGAAAAGCAGCCTGTGCACATTGCACATGCATTTATATACAGGATTGCGTAGCATGTTGTATTTAATCTGTGTGAATATAATAAACACTCATTTTAGCCAAGTCAAATTCTATTAGCCAGTCAGTCACAAAATGGACCAACACAGCAGCATTAACACTGATAATGCAACCTAGGTCTGAGTATTTGTGTGTTTATATTTGAAGTAACGCTAAATTATGCTATTAAAACTAAAATTGGACTAAACACAACACTTGTAATGACCAGTCTGGTTCACACCAAACCAAAACTGTATTGCTGATCACAAACATGGAGATAAATGAGTGCACATACATGGCAGAATAATAAACAATACAGTCGTTCTTTTGTCATAGATGTATCAATAATCAGATTATACATAAACACTGAAATATCCAAACAGGGGTACTAGACAATACCCTGGAAAGGAACAAAATAAATAATTTTCAAATTCATATAAAGCAATATAAAGTAGGCTTGCATTTCTGTTGGATACTTAATATAATATGGATGCAACAACATTGAAATGGTTTAAAATTACAAATACAGAGTGGTTTAATATTTACATATTAAAGGCTGCATTGCTTTTATTGTTACAGTGGAGCACATAAACAAAAACACGACAGAACAAACAGTATTCTACTTCCAAAAGCTATAATGGACTACAAAGAATACAGTATAATTTTGTTTCCCTGTTATATTTTTCTGTGGATTGCACAATTTAATTTTTTAGTCAATCATCTCGACAGTTATATGCATTGTGCTTAAAATTTTTTAAGAAATGCCTACTAACAAGTGAAGACTAAAATAAACAACTCTTCTGCTTAATTTAAAGTCTTAATATATCATTTAAAAAAATATGACCATTTAAAGCAGTTTCATATTGCACACAAACTATGATAGTTTTACCACCTCTGTATCTGTATTGGTTTGGCCAGGAGGTGGCGCCCTAGTTAACGTATTATCTTCTAACACAGTGCTGTCACCTAATTTAACACTAAACATGTGTTGGCGGAATTAACACAATTTCACAGACTAACGCAAAACTAAATTAAATTATAATCATCTCTTTTGGGTGAAGAAAAACAAAAAATAAGGATAACAAAGCCCACAGTCTTTCTCTAAATAATAAACCTTATCAAAACTAATACTACTACAAATTAGTTTTACTATTAATTAAAATAAATGGAAGACATAGGTGGATGATTTTTTTTCATAATGTATTTTAGAGTTGTTACAGAGTAAGTTTCTTTATGTTGTGAATTGAGAAAGTTTAGAATGAATCTGCTCTTTGCTTGGCTTTCCAAGAGTAGTTTAAAGTATCTGTTTGAGGTCATTTTGGTTTAGTCCACCGCAGTGGTGGTGCGAGAACAGCAGCCCGGATGGCGCAGAGATTCCAATAACCCCCTTATTTTCCTATGCGTTGATCCTGAGCTGAGCTGAGATGTTGCTGTGTTCTGCCGTGAGAGCTTTGCTGCTATTCCTTTAGTCTCTTTAATCTGCAGCTCCAGATGTCGCTGAATTGCAATTCCAAGATCTTCTGGGTCAACCGAGGCTCCATACACTTCCCAGGTCATTCCTTCTGCATCCCATTTGACCTCCCTTACAGGAGATTTTTTACTCTTTGGCAGCGTTTTGCTACTCCCATTTATCGTCTCCTCAACCAGACACACTTCCGGGAATACATGCTGGGGTTGTTCCTCCGAGTCCTGACCCACTTGCACCCCTACATCCCTTAGTTCTTTATGTGAAGTCATGGTTGCTGCGTCTTTTGTGGTCCCTCCATCTTTCCATCGCTGCAGCTGGGTCCCAGTTGGAAGCACTGGACGGGGCCAAGTGCAGTCAAGTTTGCAGCAGTGCAGTCGCTTGCCATCCAATCCTGTCTCGCTGACAGAGCTGATGAGTCGAGGAAGAGCGAGCAGGTTGCCTGCTGCCACCTGGCCCGTGTAGGTCTTCTCCATTCCTACTAAGTGTGGCAACAGCTGCGCTGGGGCAGGAATGGGCTGTGGATGGCAGTATGCTGCAAACGTGTCCTCTATAGCTCCATGGTGAAAGTGTAAATTGCAGCAAACAGCCTCTTTAAATTTTGGACAGGTGGACTCTGGAATGATCTCACTGGGCACTTTTATTTGGGCAGATGGGCTGATCTGAATGTAGGCTTGTTGGGCTGGCTGAGTGGGGCTGCCTGACCCACTACTTCCTGTTCTGGTGGACATGGTAAACGTATTGCTTTGCTGAAGAGGCATGGCCTGTTTACACACTAAAGAGGGGAAGGATTGCGCACAAGCCTCCTGCTCCCTTATTGGGCAACAAGATGCACCAGTTTCACGGTGTCGAGATAAAGCCGGGGCTTCTTTGAAAATCCGCAAGCTGTCTGAGTGGCTTCTCTGTATTGATAACAGGCTGCGTTCATTGTGATGCAAGAAGTTCTCCCTGTGTACCATCAATGATCCTCCACATGCCTGTTTATTCTGGTGGCTTATCACGTCTCCTGGCTGTAAATCCACACCATCAGACACACGGGTCTCTGCAAGAGAATGATGATTTGTGTGCTGTTGACCTGTCACATGGTCAGAGATGGTATTGCAGGTTTTTGCAGCAGTCTGACTGCTGTCTTTAAGATCTTTTGATGATCGTGGTATTTCACTGGAGTTCTTTAGCAGTTCTTCAGGCGGGAGGAAGATTTTCACCTCTGCTGGACTTGGGTCAGAGATGCACTCAGCAGTGACGGCAGGATCTGTGGGAATTGTGCCCCCTGGTGGGATTAGTTCTATCACAGGCTGTCCAGTCTCTGCCATCAGGTATCTGCTTAAGATGAGAGGAAAAGAAGCTTTATTAATATGAGGACCCTTGAGTGTTTTCATTAAATAAAACATGAGCTGGATTAATTGAATTATTTTATAATGTCTTTGCTGCTCTAAGTACTTGCAAAAGAAGACAAACTTTTTCATTCATAGCTTTAAAGAAGATTAAGCTTGGATCAGTTAGTGCTGACTGCAACAGATGTTTAGAATCAATTGCTTGTTTTTTTTAAAACATGGATTTATTTTAAAACAAGTTATTTTTATCCTGATTTAGAACTATGGTAAGCCAGGATTAATACTCAATAGAATGTCCAGACATAAGTAAAACTAGATATAATGTTCTACTTGTAATCTATTTAAGGGTAAAGTGTGGTTGTGGAACTTTTCATAAAACACTGAATTTTCATTTATGTTTTTGCATATCAGTCTAAGATGGTGGTGGTGGGGCAAGGATTTAGCAATGTCTGGAAAACCTGTTTGGAAGCAAAGATAATTTTTTAAAATAAGGTCATTACGTTACCACATTTTAGTGCTCTAGCCAGGGAATTAAAGGGACTATTTTGTAGACAAGATGTGCAACAGCTGTTTTCACCTACAAGGGTCTAAATCCTCAGGGATTGATCTCCCATTTGACAGTCTCTACAGTCTGCAGTCAATGTTGTTCTTATTTTGGATTACAACAACACAGATATTGAGAGAAGCCAGCAATCAAAACAAGACTTTTTGTTTTTTTTCTGCAACTGATCTGAAGCACAGAAGGAGTTTGTTTCACTGTTAAGAGATATGCAACCACTAATTAACAGGAGAGGAAATAACATCTAGTCTATCAAAATGCTATTACTTGCATTAGCTATTTAAGACAGTCGTGGAACAATTTCTCTCGATAAATAAATTGTCTCAATAAATTGCTGTCTTTACACATTTCAAACAACAATAAGGCACAGCTAGTTTATAATTAGTTTCATTAAATACATTTGTTAATTTATGATAATTAATTATGATCAGTTATCATTGATTATGATATAATCACCTCCTTCATAATGTATATACTACTGTATTAAGTATTATTCTAGAATAGACCAAACACTATTCTTTTAAAACCTCTATGCAGTTTTTTCTATAAAGTTCAGAAATACATGATAAGTGATGAGGTCAGATTTCCAGCCTGTGTTTACACACACACACCCATCCACACACACACACACACACACACACACACACATTTACACAAAACAGGACAAATAGTATCAGACAGTGTTTACAAAAGCAACAAGACATGCCTACCTTGTGTCCCAGTCACAGCTGAAGCGTGAGATTCCTTTTAATGTTTGTCGACTTTGCTTCGACTTTACCTGCCCGGTATCTCTTTAATGGTCTGTGGTGTCATCCCCAGTCTCCCAGGAGTGCGGCGTCAGTGCAGGTCCATATAAAGTAAGAATCAGTAGGAAGGGTCTTATTTCCACAGTCACTCCATCACACGTCACCCATCCTGGTCCTCTCCTTCAACATCCCCACTTCAACAGTGAAAAAAGATGGAGGGAGCGCCGGGATTATACTCCACTTTCATCTGATTACAAAACCGCCTCAGTCACATCTTCAAATCCCAGAGAAGGAGGGCATGTGTGTGTTTGCATGTGTGTAAGAGGGAGAGAGAGAGAGAGAGAGAGAGAGGAATGTGTGTGGCTGTGTTTATGTGGGTGTTGTGGGGAAAGACTGTACGTGTGATGTGGTGGAGGGCTGGAGAGAGGAGCTGAAGGAGATTGGATGCAGAGAGGAGGAGCAAAATATGTTGATGAGGAGGTGCAGTGGTGATTACATCCTCAGTGTTGTAGCCACTTCATCCATCTGAAAGACAATAAAGGGAAATCATAAAGACACATGAATGAATATTAAGAAATGAAGAAAGACAATGGTTGTAGCCAAATTATCCACTCAGATTGTTTTCTCTCTCGCTCTCTCTGCCACTGTCTCTCTCGCTCTCTCCCCTCTTCTTCAAAATGCCTCTCACCTTTACTTACGCATAAGCATACACACAAACACACAGTGGGATTTTACTCTCGTTCACCTCTTTCATTACAAAGAATTGCCACTCCCTCCCTAGGTCTCTCTGGCTACCCATCATTCTTCTCCTGTTGCTATGGAAACAACATTTCTCAATGGGATTTCTTTTTTCTGTGATACTGTGATATTACGTATTATCTCTTTGTATGCACACACACTAACAAGGAATCACCAAAGTCTGAATAATTTTTTACAAAGTTTATAGAACATTCCCAGAGAAAACCATTGGTGTCCAACATAACATCTTATTTTTGACAGTGCATCAGGGTAGATTGGAGTCTTTGTTGACAGGTGACAGTTTGTCATGCTCTCCAATCTGTGGTGTATAAACAGTGGCCGTAATCCAACAATAATATTGACAAGTTGTGCTAGAAAATCCAAGATGGCGGCGCGGCAGTAGCACGCAACGGCCACTCCCGATACCAAATGGTTCTATTTTTGTCTTTAGCATGACTTTTTGTCCATTCTAGTTCTGTGTTGTTCTATGGAGCACCTTGGTCCTGGAGAAACGTTTCGTTTCACTATGTACTTGTATATGACTAAAATGACAATAAACTCCACTTTGACTTTGACTTAAAGAAGACGATAATTATGTAAAGTGACTCATGTAACGCATCTGTCCATCTATCTGACTGTCCATCTGTCTGTGCTAAGGAGGAGAATCTCAAGAAAGCTTTGACATCTGGAGAGCATGAGACAGATGCACACAGATTAAATACAGAAAACAGACCAAGGGTTTGTGCCAGAGAGATACAACAATCTCACAGCGGCCAGAACCAATCAGCAGGATTTTTTCATGAGGATTGATGCTACATCTGTGCCGAAGATGGATGTGGCCTCTATTGCTGTGCCCATATTTCAAATGAAATTGGGGTTTGTTTGTGCTGCAGACAGAGTTTGATGGGCATAATAACAATGCACACTGTAGAAAAGAATGAGAACACCATTATTCAGTAAGTCTGGCTGTAAGAAAATAAGTGTTTTGACTCTATTTGTAACACATAATAATAACAATAATAATAAGGAAACACAGGTGACCTAGAAATAAAGGGCAGCAGATAGGAACAAGGTTAAGCAGTAAAGCTGCATATAATAAGTAAATACTAACACTAAGTGTGTGGCACCAAAAATAAAGCAAGACTATTAGCATTTATGGAAGGAAAATAACACACCAAAAATCACAATGACCACAATCATTTTCTTACCTTGCATAAATGAGTCTCCTCTGTCTGTTCCATGTGCTTTTTAACAGGACTCTGAACTTTTTCTTATTAAAAAAGATGCTTCTGGCATGAATCATGGCTGTTCGAAAGGGCATTATTGTTTCTTTATTCTCTCTTCCCTGAAGCAAAAAGATTTTTATTTCTGTCCACTGTTCACATGCCCACCTGAACACAAGCCACACCCAGACTGCCCTGTTTACATTCTTATGCTGAGAAACAGTACCAGACAAAGCTCTGACAAAGTCCTTACACTGTAAAACATTTTCTTCTGCTGCCCTAAATGTTTAAGTTTATCCAAATTGGCTGTACAAGTCATGTCAACTTACAGTTTTAAACATTAACTGGTGTTGAGTTGTTCAGTTGTTAAATTGCTTTAGAAGAGTTGAGGTAATGTAAAAATATGTTGTCCTGACTTATTGATGGTGTAATTATTTTACAGTGTAGCTGTTCTGAAGGTTAGGTCAGTTTTGAGTCACTTCAGAAGATTCAGCAAATAAAATAAAAAATCAAACATTAAAAATATAAATGATGAATATGTCTGTCATGAACGATGAAGGGACACAGTTAATAGTATCTTGGCTTAGCTGTGTGCTGTGTCTTGCGTAAGGTGGAGAGATGGGTGTTGACCTGTTGTATCAGTCTCATGCGGAGACTGACCATATGTTTCATTTCACAGAGCTTCCGCAGAACATGTCCATCTTCTATTTAATGTAAACTTGTAAACAAATCCTCAGAAATAGTGGTTCCTTCAGCTAATATCTGAAACAACAACCTATATGAAAATTTAATCTGAATGTTTGTTTAAACTGTCTTTTTATTTGTCTTTAAAATAAATATATCAATAAATATTTAATTCCAGGACCATTCCTTACTCATCAGCCAGTCTTCAGTACTTTTGTATTCCATGGTGAGTCTCCAGACTGTTACTCACCGTGAATAACTAATAATAACATTGTAAACAAAAACTGACATGGAATTAGATAAAATTAGCTTAGTAAAGGAAAGCAATATTTACAATACTTGTTAATTCGATTTTTTCCTGAAGATGAGGTACAGAAGGTTTTGCAACGTATTATTATAAACTATTAAACACATTTCTCAATAAAAACCTCTCTTTACAGATGGGGTCCCTATAACGTTATTTGGTCAAAGTTATGTTCCTATCGTCTCCATCTAGTGGTCATATCAAAGAATGAGTTTTATTTTCAGGTTTTGGTTTTGTGAGCCATGAATTTTATCATAATAATTGTACCAGTGGTTTACTAACAAAAAGAACCAAATGGTTCTACCAACTTTGCCAATTAAAAATATTTAAAGCCTATAACTATATTTATATTTTAAAATTTCAGGAATACAAATCTAGTATTTTCCCAATCTAAAGTATAGCTAGGCTTGAATAGTGTGGCAATAATATATTCAAGAATATAAGAAACCAGCCTACACAGACAGCATGAACAAGCACAATATACCAACCATACATTATCTGCCATACTTTCACTTTATTTCCAGAAACAAGCTGTTCTGGTAAACCATACAATTTACACACAAAAATAGTCTATTTATTTAAAAATATTATCCATCCAACACCCATTAGTATAGCAGCAAGGCCTAATAGAAATGTGCTATTCCTCAAGCTATGAAGAGCTTTTCCTCTCCTATCTTCCCTGTTGCATTAAGTTGCATTCTCCAGCTTGCTATATCAGAAAGGTCAGTCATTCTGTCTTAACTGGTAAATACAGAGCCCACACAGTCAGAGACATGCTTGAAGCAAAGCATTACTTTCCCTGACACAACAGTCACTAAATTAGCCTGTTACGTCCGTTGTTTGAGGTCTGGCCTTGACAATAATTGAGTAAACAATGAGTTTCTTAGGACGTATATACACAGATGCAAACACAACAACAGCATTTACACAACACTCGCTAGATTGCTTTTTGAATTTCGACTTATGTAAGGAAGCTCAAGAACTATTCTTGATATGTTTGTGGCTATTGCTCTTACGATACGGAGATTCAGAAGTATTTTGTGCTAACTAGAAATAAATGATCAACATGATCAAAGAATCTGCATCAAAAAGCCCTACACCATTAAACTAAAGCAGTAAGGCCAGCTATGATATGAAAATAGACATTACAACTTACAACCCAAGACATATTCCCTCTTTTCTAACCAATTTCTTTTTTTACATTTGACATTACATAACTTGAAGTATATTGATTAAGCAGTATTAATGTTCTGATGTAAGAAATCAGAAGACATAAAATATTATCATTACTTACATTAAAAGGAGTGCAGTACATTAAAACAAATCATAAAATTAAGAGTTTGTTGAATTAATGTTCAGGGTTAGACAGTAAGCTTATAAATACATACAGCAGCTTCACTAAATCTAGCGTTAACCCTTATTGTTGATGTCCATAGACTGTATCATCGCAATATTACTTGCATGTTTGTATGCAGATATTTATGAAGTTAATTTCCACTGGATAGTAGAGAATTGTTCTGGTTTTAGTTGATGTTGAACTTGTTTTAGAGGGCTACAGCTTCATAACTGCTGTTTGATGGATGATACAGGCAGACTGCAATGTTAGTGTTGCTGTCTGTCTTCTCAGTGTCCCTGATTCTGGGACAGCTAACAACAAATACGATTTGCTATCAAAGACAAGTTGACCTTTTTACTATACAGTAGGTGACGAAATCTGGGGTGGTAAATGTGTATTGCTTTGGTTTGACTACATGTGTAGATGGACTAAGAATGTATGTGTATTTTGTTATCTTTGTGGGGACGTCACAAATGACGACTGTGCCAGAAGTCAGCGATGGTAACGCTGTTGATGATGTGTAATCATTTCTAGCCAGTCTCTGAAAGAACAGCCATCACTGTGTCAGCTTGCTTGGCCAGCTTTGTGCTGGTGTGAGAGGACAGTTTGGACAGAGTGTCCCTCAGGTTTAGAGACACTATCTGCTCCCGTAACATTCCTGTAGGAGAAAAAATATATTTTATTTTTATGTATAAATCACTTTAAAAGACCAATGCATTTTGTTTACTCTTGCAGTAATATTGACCAGCAGATGGCCACTGTTTTTTATGGAGAATTCTGAGAATTTCTACATACTGTATGTTTCGGTCCTTTGGGACAGTTTTGACAATAGGAAAGCCCTAGAAAAAAACTGATTCCCTATGCAAAGAAATTTCCACTGAACTAGAATCAATAGAGTGGAACTGAATTAGAATACAGCAGTTTTCCTTTTCAGATACTGACCAGAATTGGCAAGGCTGCAGATGAGGCCTAAAGCGCTGAATTTAACCTCCACAGCCACAATAGGATCCTCTAGCATCTTCTGTAAGGTGGGCAGGAGGTCTGCATCACGAAAGGGCTCCTGAACAGCCTCTGACAACAACACACAGATACAAAGTCAGAAATGAAGAGTGGATTTGAGAAGGTGTGTGACCACTTAATAAAGTGAGTTTAGTGACTAATTCACAACATCTCATAAATTTTTTTTATTATTTTTAAATTTTAAAAGAAAGTTACAGTTATATTAAGTCATTAAAACTTAATATTTTTAAAATTGACTATTGTTAGGTTAATCTATACTGTAACTTATATACAAAAAATTAAATTGCTTCACTTATCAATTACATCAGTCAGGATTTTAAATATTAGGCTGAAATTAAACCCTAAAATTTAAGGCGCCAAAGTTTTTTTTATTAGTGTAGAACATAATTTTGATTTGTTAACAGATCAGAATTAATAACAGTCCAGTGTTGCAGTAAGCATTTCATTCACTCCAGTCTAACACTAACATAAGTTTTGTCAGTTAATAGTTGTTCATACAGTCTTACCAATGTCTATAGCAGAGGCAATGGCCAAAGCAACCAGAGCCTCATTCTGCATGATGACATGCTCGCTGGTTGCCATGGAGATGAGATGTTGCACTCCTTCTGCTTTAATGACAGTGTGGATGACTTCCTTTAAGGACAACAGAGGAACACATTTTAGAAGAGTAGGGCCAATGACTGTAGTTATACTGCAAAATGCATTACAGAGAAGATCTGTGTGTATTTGTGTGCATCTCTATAAAACTCACAGGGTTTCTGCTGTGTCGTATGAGAGCTGCTAAAAGGCGGTTGGCTTCACCCCTGACACCAGCGTGATCTTTAGCATCACACCACTCCATGACCCGAGCTAACAGAATCTCATCCTTTCCCAACACTGAGGCTGCTTCTTCTGAGAGAAGAATCCAAAACATTCAGTAGAAATGGAGAGAAAATATGCCCAAAAAGTAAACACATAGAATAGAACAGACACAACAGAGATGCTATGGAAGCACTTTAAAGTTTGTTTACTCCTGTATTTAGTCACTCAGATCACCATCGTGAAGTAAAATAATCACTGTGAATGTAGCCAGTAATTTTCTGAGACAAAGCTGTTGCAGGTCTTTTATCTGTGTGCTGAGGTGTCTAAGAGCTCACGCTGAAATAACACACTTCATTGAAGGGTTGAAAATTACAGCCTCCACAAATCCTACATTTGAAATGTTTAAAGTTGTAGAAGAGACTAGTTAATTTATCAGCCTTCATAGTCATTTGTCAGGTAAATGTATAGTTTAGCAAAGCCATTGTCTAAAAATTACAGCTTGGCTGTTTTGTGTATTCCTCTTCAACTGTCAAATGTCCTTTTCACTACCACTAGGCCATCAGGACCATGAGCTAAATAAAAACCCATATACTGTATATATCCTGTACAATAGATAGTGTTGGTTCACAAGCAAATGTACTAATGTACAGCAGTGCTGATGTGAATAGATCTTGTCTTACTCTAGATTACATAAGAACCATATGGATTGCATATTGACTTTTGCATAAGAAGACAATGCATGAAAATATTTTATGTCAATGGACAAATACATTGCTACACTGCTTTCTTGATAATCTACCCAAAACCAGAATTTCTCTTTTTAAAAGGTTTAATGGCTCACCTGTCTCTGAAAGTTTTAACCATAAGCATAAACCATAAGCATTGTTGGACAAACTAGCTTTGTGCATCTATGACCAAACATACACAAAACATTTTTTTTCTGACTCATCACCTTGGCCATCCACCATCATGCGCAAAGTGCCCAGCAGTTTGAACTGGACGGGGGGCATGTCAGAGCGTAGGAGTGTCCTGATTCTCTCTGTGACCCCATCCTCCAACATACGCACCTTATTAGAGGCTAAAAAAGAAAAACAAAGAAACCAAGATGACAGATTTACTATAAATTAACTAAACTAAGATTTAAATTAAGAAATATAATGAGATAAGTCTGCTGAATAGACCATCATTGATCAGCAACTGTCATAGTGGTCAGAAAAGTAAAAATTGGAACAAAAAATGAGAACCTGGAATGGCGAGGTTTCTAAGTGCACTGAGGCCAGCATGCTGTACAGAAACATCTCCCTCTGTTACGTGCTGCTCCAGCAGGTCCAGAATATGAGGAACAACCCCCAATTCCAACATCTTCACACAGTTGCTGTCTAAGAGCAAAAGTAGTGAAAATCTGTCACAGTAATTTACATAACAGGAAAGCTTGAAAAGAGCCTAAATTTCTGCACAGTCCAAAAACATTCCACATTCATTTCCTCACCATTTCTGGCAAAGTTAGCAATGGCCAAAGCCCCTGACAACTGAAGCTCAGTGTTTGTTGACTGGAGCCAGGACAGAACATCCTGATACACTGTCCCTGTCCCTTCTCCAAAACACTTCTGCATTGATTCATCTGTAACAGAATGCATGTGGTCTCATACAATCCATCATGAACTAGTGATTGTCAGTTCAAAACAAAGGTTATCATGTAACATACATAGAATAGTTCTATAATATTTCTATAAGAACATATAGTGCTAAAGCATGAGAGAAACATACCTCCCAGTAGGAGGGATACTATGAGGTTTGAGGCCACTTTAATGCTGCAGAGGTCGTGTGTGTCAGAACCACCCTGAAGAGTTCGAATCATTTCGGACAGAGCCTCAGGTACGCCTGACTCCACAAACTGCAGCTTTAGAGCATCTGAAAGACATGCACATGTGCTCGAACGGGAATTCGCAGGGACAAAAAAACACTTTTTGTTCATCTTTACATCATGAGTGATGACTAAAGCCCCAAAGCAGATCACGTTTTAGGCAAGGGGTGCTGATTGTCATGTTGAAGCTGAGTCTGCGCACACCCCTGGTTTGGATATGTGGCTCACCACTTTCTCCCAGTGACCCAAGAACCTCCAGTATGAGATGTCGACGTTCTGCGTCTGGTGCCCGCTTCAGCTGATAGGTCAAAACCTCTGCCACGCCCACATCTGCCAGAGCTTCTCGCGCAGCATCTGAGCAACCATGAAGAGGTTTAATCTATGACTGCACTGGACTTTGGAAACACTCATTGTACAACAATTAACTTAAATAGCATGAGAAAAATATCTGAGCTTTTCCACAAACAATTAATAGGCTAGTAGGAATATATTGGGGTGGCATTGCTATAAAAACCAAGATGGCTCAGTAGCATAATATTCAGTCAGGCAGTGACTTTTGTTTAATTAAGCTTGATTTTAGGGCCCTGCGCTTGTCTTACCCACATCAGCGAGGTTGCAGAGTGCCAGCAGGCAGACGTTTACCAGCGGGTCATTCTCAGGATACTGCTGCATTATGGTCACCAGCCTGGGGATGACTCCATACTCCACCAGCTGCGTCTGCTGAGCAGCTAAAAGAGAGAGAAGTGGGCAGGGTGGGTGAGTGGACATACAGTACAAGCTAGAAAGGCATAGCAGATAACGTAAATGCAGTTGATACATTTATGCAGATACATTTATGCAGTTGGCAGACACTTTACAGTGCATTCAGAATACACATACTGTATTGTCAAACCTGTTACCTTAACGTTCCTAGCAACATGCTCTATCAGTTGAGCTACAGGTATTTTTTTGTTTTGTTCTTAATGCTTGTAATGACTATTGGCTTTAATCACTGACAGCAACATTCACTTACCGTTTTCAAAGCAGATGCGTCCAATTGCTCGGCCCGTGTGCAGCAGCTGGTCCTGGTCTGAGCTGTTCAGTAAAGGCACTAATGCAGTCACCAGACCTGCTTGAATACAGCACTCCCGTACAGCAGCTAACACACACACACACGATGTTTAGTGTTATGGTGAAAACCCTTCAATATATATTAGAATATAAATATATAGAATATAAATAAATAAAACTACTAATAATACGTTATTAGCCTACCTTAACCCTGTATAGACATTTTTAGTCCATTTTATGATACAGTCCTTTTTATTGGAAGTTTTACTGTCGTTGTGTGTGTGTTCAGATTCTACTGTACATGGACAGGCACACAAAAAGAAAGCAACATACTTAATCCTTTTTACCTTCCCTGGCCATCTCCGCTACCAGCAGGGTAACCTGAGAGGTAAGAGGACTCTTCTCCCTCAGGACTTGAGCCAGTACGGGAAGAACACCACTCGAAGCTATTTTCTCTGCCGTTCCTTTCTCTAGACAAAGAAATAGAGCTTGTGTGTGTGTGTTTATGGGTTCAGGATCACATACAACTCTGTGTTCTACGATTAACTGGAGGAGATGAACCAGTTATAGAGAAATGAATGGAAGAAATCACAATGCTCAATATGCCGGCTGAAGGAATCAAAGTCCTGACTTTCATTTTTTTAAGTTTGTCCTATGTTGTCCTATGTTGAGAATTACCATTTGGAGAGACAAGGTTCCCTTCTGGAATTTGTAATGGATCTTTCGAATAGCAGTTTTGAGTAACTAAAGAAAGTTCTGTGGTTACCATTACATAAAGAACTTAAATGTTTTTAATCTACAGTGATAAAATACACAGATATTCCTCAAACATGATTTTTTTTTTCAAACCAGTGTGTGCTTTTAATTATGCTAAAAGTGTGCTTTTAAAGTGCCTAACAGATCGCTGCATTTGGACTGCAATGGTTGTCTGATTGGTCAAGCACATAACCTTACATCCTTATTTTACTCAGAAACTGGTAATTTGCAAAATTGTTTTACTCAGAAGAGAAACCACTTTTCGGCAAACCTAGATAGGATAGGATATCATAGTTGAGTAAAACCAGTCAAATGATGCATGTTTCTTAGGTTTCACCAATCAAAGCCTTTTCAAACTTTTTTCCACACCTCATCTTGTTGCTTCAAAATTCTTTTACCTTTTCCCTCATGGATTTAGATTGTGTGCTTTAGAGATGCTCTGACAACAAGCTCTCACAGTAATCATCTCAGATTTAAAGCGGTAGACGAGTATCTTCTCTGGAGACAATGACACAGATTCTCAGTAGATGCTAGCAGGAGGCAATCTGTCACTTAAGAATGTTCTCCTCATGAAAGACATCTACAAGGGCCAGCATGGCAGGTCAAGCTGTCAGAGGAAGCCTAGCTACCATGGTAACATTGACTTTGTGTTCTTTTGTGGGGGCTGCTTTCCATTTTTAGATGCATCTGCAATCTGAAAGCACAAGGAATGAGCCAAGATGGGCCAGCTGGTGTAAACTAATTTGTGGTGGAGGCAAGAATGAGCAGAGGATGGGGAGCGAAATGGAGAAAAGACAAATTAATCAGATTAACCCTTTCCACCCTTTTCTTACTCTCCCTCGTTTCTCTCTCTCTCAAATGTTAATGCGGATTACTTGTCTTCTGCTTGTGCCCCAGTCTGGTAGCAGGTAGATAAGCTGACCCTTTACTGCCCCCTACATTGGATTGTCTTCCCACATACTCACACACACACACACACACACACACAGGGTGAGTGTATAATGAGTGCAGTGCTAAATGATACCAGACTCAGCAGGACCACTGACAACCACACTACGTCACTGTCACATGCAGTCACCGCTTTTTAAAAGGCTCTTAAATTGATCATGAAAACAGGGTTGGATGTTGCGGTAGAATAGATGGATGGAAAGATGGATAAATTGATGGATGGATGGACAGATGGGTGAGTGGACGCAATGATGGAACAGACATGGAAGAAAACAGAGAAATTGAAATAGATGGAGGAGCAATTGTTGAGTAGATTGGTGTAGACACTCACTCTTCTCTAATAGGAGGTTCAGCAGAACTTCCAGATGAGGCTTGAGCTCCTCCTCAACCAGCTCTGTGCTGACACTGATTCCCTTCAGGGCCTCACTGAGAGATTCTGGAACACAATCACACTGAATCAGCACAACATCTAAAAGCAACAAGCAGAAGTAATACAGTCTGTGGGCTATTTTGCATGGTGATTCACTTGTATGATTCTGAGATAGCCCTACTAACAAGGCTAGCATTCATTTTCAATGTTGTTCCAAGTTGGTTTATGCTCTTTAATGCGATTTGGAACTGGTCTAGCTGATTGACCAGCATAGCTACGACAACCATGATGGTCAGTGAGTTCCTTCTGGTGAATAAAGTCTATTCTCTCAGAGAATAACATTGCCCTCCAAAATGATCCAATTTAGAAACCAAATCAGAACCATTCAAGCATTCTCTGCGAGTTATTCAGCCTGTGGACAAACATGTCAATGCTGTTTTCTTTCAGTCGACTGTGATTTTTTCTTAAAATTCTGCTATATCAATCATGTATATGTTTCCAAAGTCAAAGCAGATGACAGCCATCATCAGCTCATTATAAACCATCATTGATCATCACTCATGTGTCAACCACAATGTGTTCTTGTAGCTCAACTGGTAGAGCATTGAGTTAGCAACACAAAAGGTTGTGGGTTTGATTCCAAAGGTACACAAACACTGATCAAATGTATAGCTTAAGTACACTGTAAGTCGCTGTGGATAAAAGTGCCTGCCAAATGCATAAATGCAAGTATGTACTACATTACATTGAACATCATGTGTACAGACTGTCTTTGCACAGTCTCCAGGCACAGGAGGAAAACAGAGTAATCACTGTAAGTAATCACCCTGATAATCCCTAGTAAGCAGAGTGAAAATAGACATAGAAGGCTAGATAGGTTATCAGACACAACCGTAGCGGTCTGTAATTGTGATCCAGTTACACTCAAAATGGTCATTTTCTATTAGCCTTTTCCATTGTAGGAGTAAACTGGGCACTGGAGAAAGAAGCAGTGCGTATGGAGCTGGGTGGGGTTGAGGACACCCTAGGGCTCTCATTAACTCAGGATGTCTGGATGCCAGCATGCTTTTATATAAACACCCACACACTGAGGGTAGACCCCCGAAACAATGAGGGTTTAGCCCACCTGGGGGACTAATCGCACTGTTAAAGCTCATAACTCACAAAACAGTGACCTTTATAGAACAAGCATGTGCAGAAAATCCCAATGGTACATCTTGTGTTTTTCACCTCCCTGTGGATTAAAACTCACATAGCTGTAGTTGTATAGCTGACTGTTTAGCTAGCTCAATGCAAATGCATGCAGAGGATTAAAGAGTAGAGGTTTAAATCACCCACCTATTTCTGCCATGGCCGCAAGTCCACTGAGTCAGAGCCTTCCGGTGTCCGTGCGCGTCCCTGCAGATGCGTGGCGTGGATGGTGAGTGTGTGTAGCAGGGGTCGTTTTCAAAACAGAGCGTACAGCATGAGAAAGCCTGAAGTCAGTACAGCATCCGTGCCTCTCCTCCACTCCTCACCCTTCCCGTTTGCGCTGATCACACATGCGTATTGCTTTAGTCTCTCTCTGTCATTCACTCTCTCACTTTCACTCTGTGCCTGTCCGTGACGTCGCTGCATACACTTCGGCTAATTCACATGCACTATTATTTATGCGTCTCGCTCGCCGAGGCAATTCTCTCCACCTCAGCACTCAGATCTCTGGCAGTGTTGTGCTCCATCCCTCCCTTCTCATAATACACTCTAAATCCTAAAGCTGCTCAAAGCTCATCAGTTGACAAATAGCCTGAGGAATACATTGAGATTGACACACAACCCTCAAACCGTGCTTTTCATTAATGTTCTTACTCCTTAAAAGATATATAAGATATTAGCACGCTGTATCAGAGGTTAGGATTCATCAAAGGAACAGTACACTCAAAAATTAAACTTCATTTACCTGTATGACTTCATTTGTTCTGTAGAACACAAACAGAACTATCTAGCACAATGTCATGGTTGATTTTCTTCTATATAGTTAAAATTAGATGACGACCCGTGGTCAAATCAGCTTTTCCGTTCTGCTAGATAACATCTTTTATGTTTTATGAGACCGTACGTGACCAAAATATTTTTTTAGTTTGAGGTAAATTATCCCCATAAATCTATAAATATGGAACTCAAGAATCTATTCATGAGTGACAGTAACAATATGTTTAATATTAGCTGGGTTGGTGGGACAGTAATGATTTTATTGATCTACATGTTTGACCTGTTTAGACTATATAGATCTACAATTATATAACACTTAAATGTGGACATGACTTGGATGGAAAGATAACAATGGAATAGTGTATTTCGTCAGCAGAGGGCAGCACAACCATTTGAATAAATAGTAATTTATAAGCAGAAAAAAACAGAATAGACAACCTCAACAAAACAAACGTGTTTTTTTTAGTTAGTCACAGCAATGCAGTAGAAGAACTATTATTTGTTCCTCAAAGAATCCTTTAGTCAACGTTTCTTTAAAGAACCTTTATTCACTACAAAGAACCTTCTGTGAAACAAAAAGTTCTACAGATAATAAAAGTTTTTGGGAAAACCATAGAGCCAAAAAAAGGTTCATGAGGCATCTTTTGGGGGGTATCATGAAGCATCTTTTTAAGGGTGTACTGACAGATGTAAACAATTTAGCTTTCAGCAGAAGAATTATTGCATTTTACAAAGTGTTCAAAAAGCAATTTACGGCAAAGCACAAACAGCACAGAAATACCTGTACAGTATAATGTCATGAATTATGAGTGTTACGAGAGTAATTTGCCCCTCAGGATGATATTCTGTATTCTAAACAGACATGCACAGATGAGACTCCAGGGCCTCGTGACTGGAATTTAAGACACTGGAATATCATTAGTGTCAAACACCTCTACAAGCTGCATGTTTGTGCCCACTCTTACATCAGCCTTTAACCCCAAACAGACCAAACATCACAGCCGAAAACAATCAGAAGACTTACATCTGCTTAAGCAAAACCTTTATTAGCTTTTTCTGCAAATAACTGGGGCAGTTATGGCCTACTGGTTAGTGATTTGAAATCAGTAGGTTGCTGGTTCAATGCAACTGAAGTGCCCTTGAGCAAGGCACCTAACCCCCGATTGCTCCCCAGGCACTGCAGGGATAGTTGCCCACTGCTCCGGGTGTGTGCGTGTTCATGACTTGCAGTGTGTGTTCACTCCTCACCAGTGATGG
>JAZGTK010001733.1:8349-36732 GCA_036877625.1 Ambastaia sidthimunki | reverse complement strand
GACACCTTATTTGCATATTGACTGGAGCTTGCAGAGTTTGTGTTAATAATGTGAGGGTTATTATTTAAAGATGTAGATGCCAGCTATGGTATCGTGGCATACAGCAATGATCTGGAATTTCAAAGAGCATTGTTTCAATATTAAACATGACAGGGTTTCACACATGCACAATCCTGATATTATAATTGCATAATATAAGCACAGGCTATAAGAGTAATATAATCCCTGTGTTTAGAACAGGGTGGCATAACATGGATACAGTAAATATACATATATACATTTAGGACAGCTTATTTAGTGATATGACTTTGGATATGAGGGGTTTTCAATGAGGGCTTAGTTAAACATCTAGCTCTCCTGCAAATGTTTCTTCGCCGAAGATCTCTGGTTTCCCTAATGGAATGCTTTGAAGCTGGGGAGTCTGTTTAGACCATCACCCATTTACGATCAGCAAGAGGGGCGAGGGAGACACTGAGTCTACCCTAGCACCACTTAGTGATCCAAAACAACATTAGGAAAACACAGGTTTTTGACCTATTGCCAATTTTACGATCAGCAACAGGGTGAAGGAGGTGATAAGATCTCTGAAGATGGCATGGTTTACTGAGACCCTTGGCCCCCCGGTGGGTAGTGTTGGTTACCCCCCACTCTCCAAGTCATATCTGAGGCTGTTACAATCCTGACCCCCATGTGGCCTCAGGACCACACGCTACAGCTGTGAGACCTTTAATAAAGAAGTGTGTGCCTTTCCAAATCATGTCCAGTTGGGGCAGTTGTGGCCTACTGGTTAGCGAGTCAGGCTTGTAATCAGTAGGTTGCTGGTTCGATTCCAGCAACCGCAGGTAGCAACTGAAGTGCCCTTGAGCAAGGCACCTAACCCCCGATTGCTCCCCGGGCGCTGCAGGGATAGCTGCCCACTGCTCCAGGTGTGCGTGTGTTCACGACTTGCAGTGTGCGTTCACACCTCATAAAGGATGGGTTAAATGTAGAGGTCACATTTTGGTTATTGGTAACCATAACTGACAAACACGTCACTTTACTTGACTTATGTCCAATTAATTTCATTTACCACAGGTGGACTTCAGTCACGGGAGGCAACTGAGTTAAATTTCAAAAATTGTTGCAAAGTACTTACGCCAATGTGATATTTCAGTTTTTCTGTGTTTATACATTTGTGAAAATTTCTAAAATTCAGTTTTTACTTTGTCATTATGTGGTATTAAGTGTAGATTAATGAAATTTTTTTTTTAAAATCATTGTAGTATCAGGCTGCAACATAACAAAACTGAAACGGAAGGGGGTCTGAATACTTTTTGAATGCATGAAGCCATTGGAATGGAATCTGGTCAGCTGGTAGAGCTGTGGCCTGCTCTCTGACCTTTTTGTGTTAAGTAACTACAGACTTTCACTATAGATAAACTATCAGAGAAGTCGAGCTGCATTATTTCACCAGCACCACAAAGCAAAACACACTTTTGTACTGCTGTACAAACATACACACACACATATCAGCGTATGTTATGTTCAAAGATAAGCATTGTGCACTTACTGTGCATAGCACACTGTGTTTTAGCTTTCTTTAACCCTTTAATGGACATATACTTCAAAAAATATACTTCTATTTCTTTATTTTTTGTAAATTCTTTATGGGTGCTTTTAACAGGATACCAACTGAAGCCTGTTAAAGAGTTTAAATTAAATGCACTGTGTAATAACCATCAGACAGAGCAGTTTCTAGATATATGTCTCATCTACAAGGCATTTCCTATATATCAAAAATGTTTTATTGTTGAGGTTTCTACTCTTTAGGGCATATTTAGAAGGCAACAATACATTTCAGTACTTTCAGTACCAAAATTTCAGTAGATTTGTGGTATTTTCAGTAAATTTGAAATTGGCATTTTCTGAGATCACCTGAGATCATTTTCTGTTGTTCACCAAAACACCTTTAAATTTGTGTAATTTGTTTTCTTTGCTATTGCAGCATGTTATTGGTGAAGTCCTGTTTTTTTTACCTGAGCTCAATTATCATGAGAAAGAAAACAGGAAAGGGCTTGTTCAGAGCATCTACCTGTACTCAGATGGCTAATTTAATAGGCTGGATATTACTTTTGTTAGTTGTGTTGAATGTTTGGATTAGACGTGGAATGTTGAAGATTTGATGAATGACTTTCTGAAGAAAACAAAACATTTAGCAGTGTGCAGTAATCAGTGGCGGCTGGTGCAGCTGCTGAGCTCGTTCGGAGGGCCGAAGGACCGAACGGTCCAATCACATGAGGCCAAACATATATAAACAATATTGATTCGCTCTAACAACAAAAGGGGAATGTTCGGGCAGAGCGCTCCGCCCCAAGGACAATTTAAAATAAGCCAATCAGAGCTTAGCCTCAAATCACATGCTTTTCAAAAGTTTGTGTACATACATAGATACTCATTAGTCCGGCGCACTTCAAACACATATGAAAGAAATATAGTTTAGATTTTTTTTATTTTCAATAAATGATAATATGACTAACTGTAAAATACTATGATTAAATGATTTTATTTTGTTAATATTTGCAATATATATTTAACTTATTGTTTACATGTTAAAGGAGGCTAACTTCAGGGGGGGGCGGCACCCCCTATTGACCGGCCGCCACTGGCGGTAATGTCTGGCATCTGACAGTGAAAGCTCAATGCTGCTAAATCTGATGCTTCCCATACAAATGTCTCAGTATGTGTTTTTTGTTTTGGTGCAGTTGAGCGGGATAAGGATTTATCCCATCACAGACGACATTACAGGGAGTTTCGTTTCGACCTGACCCAGATTCCTGAGGGTGAAGCCGTGACCGCGGCTGAATTCAGGATTTATAAAGACCAAAGTCACACCAGATACGAAAACATTACACTCAAGGTCACCATATATCAAGTCACCAAAGAATATCCAAACAGGTGAGCAAATAGACCATATCGATTTACACTGCCTTACAGAAATTTAAACACACTTTACTGAATTTAACCTAAAACCATTTTGATGTAAGACTTAAACCCAATATCTGGTTACCTACATATTTATTGTAGGTATTTAATTTATTAAATTTACATATTTAATTTATTTAAAATTCAGTAAAATGTTTGCATGTGGCATTTTACTGCAACAACCTTCACTAACTGCAATCCAGTTTAACCAGCTGCTAAATGTGCTTAAATTGTAGTGCAGTGCATTTAAAGTCATTGTCGTTCTTTTCAGACCCAAAACACCTTCTTATGTTGGACTCATTATAGATTAAATTCTGTTAGCCTTGTGCAACTAACATTGCATTACTTGCAACCATGGGAAAGCAGGTGATAAATGGAATTAAATTAAAAATAGGCATTTTTGTACATTTTCTAGTCTATTATGGCATCAATGATAGTGAAATGATGAGAAGAGCATTACAAGCAAAGATATATCCAGCAGCATGGTGTGGCTGAGCACACTTTGATTTTAAAGCTTTTGAAAATTTTTGAAGAATGATAAGGTGTCAGGACAACTGTGATGAACTGATGTCAGTGCATCACAGTGCATACAAATAAACACCAATAAACAAGCGTGGTTCATTCCTGTTGAATTCCCCCATTAAACTTTTAATTAAAAAGACATAAAAAGTAGATCGTTTTGGACTGGGAACTTTGAAGATGTTTAAAAGCATCCCAGGATGTCATACTTATGTTTGAGAGACTGCCCAGAACCTGTAGATCACTAATCTAAAGAAATCTAAGAAAGCCACACTGAATTCTGAGGTATTATATTTATTTTCTGCAGACTGCAGATACACAGTGAACAATAGTTGAATAAGATTATGCTGATGTTGCCCTTTAAATCAAGGGCAAGGGCACCAGCTTCAACGCTGGTGGATTTTAGGCCTCGCGGAATGTGTGTGCCCTACAGTGATTTGAGTTTAAATTAAATCTAACTTCCAATTAAACCTTTAAGATAGACTTTGAAACACCATGCCTGGTTTCTAAAACACTTTAGGCAGGCAATCAAGTGGACATATAAGGACATTCAAATAAAATGACATCCTGTTTACATGGTCTGGAGTCTGTTTTCCCCTGAAAGGTTTAAATGACAGCTTCTTGAAAATGCAGAGAATGGTACACATAGACTTGGATTAGTCTTCTAATTGCTTCTGAAACATGAAAACAATATGTTTAAATGCAAAAGTAATATTAATATAACATATTTCGGAACTAGTTCTAAGTTGTGTAATATGATTCATTAACACATGTGCATCTTTGCTTCTCTAACTACAATGTTTATCACTAATTAAGATCACTAATGTGATTTTGTTGTTAAATGCACACATTTGTGTACACTGCACAAATTACCATTGTTTAAAGCAAGAAAGCTGAAGAAATATAATAGGATATATAATCTCAACTGGTTGGGTGAGAACAACGCTAAATGCAAATTAAAGCTGCAAGCAGCGATGATCAGGACCTCGCACCGGTGCAACCGCCACCCAGTGCCATCGCCACCACCCAGTGCCACCACCACCTGTTGGATTTAGGAACAGTGAATGGTGGACATAAGCATATACTCAGACATTGCAGGCCTGAGTTAATCGTAGTATAAAACACGCCACTTCCTGTTGCATGCAGGTGGCGCTATAACTGTAACTGAGTATTACCATGTAGATGTCTTTAGGCCATGACTTTTAACAAATGTGTGAAGATTGGGGCCGATCTGACATCGTAGGCCTGAATCAAAACCCCTTTTTTTGTCATGGCGAAACGCCAAAGTTTGGCAGGCCGCCACGGTCACGTTCTCCAACGAAAACTCAAAAGCTTCAAAATTTAGCATTGCAAAGGCCTTAAGATGAGAATGACAAAACACGATGTTGATCGGATTAAAACTCTAGGAGGAGTTCGTTTTTGTACGACGCATGGAATTTGCAAATATGTCCAAAATTGCAGACAAAATTTTAAAAAAAATTCCTGTTGGGATTAGAGGTTCGCTCCAAGACACTTTTTTAAATGAATTTGGGTGTTCTGCGAGCCTACCAAATTCGGTGCATGTACGATAACCGTAGCGCCCTGTGCAAGTTTAGGTGGCGCTATCGAGCCATTTTGCCACACCTAATTTTAAAACCCCTATCAGATGGCTATTTCCGATGGGGCTGGTTCGTGTGCAAAGAATTGTGAGTTTTCGAGCATGTTAAGGCCCTCAAAAAATTGTGAAGAATGACGGAGAAGAAGAAGAATAAACATTAGAAAAACAATAGGGCCTTGCACATTCGTGCTCGGTCCCTAATAAACATTAGAAAAACAATAGGGCCTTGCACATGGTCGGTCCCTAATAACAAAACATTACTTGGTAGAAGACAAAAATAAATCAGATCATCATCTATAAAGGAAGAAATTGTTTATGTCAAAGTCTTTGTCCAATCAAACTCTTCTATATTTTGCTGGTAATTTATTGATCACTTGGCCACATTTGGCAGATGCTGACATGCCCGGTTGTGCTGCATGCCCTCATCATCAAAAACAATAATAATAGTATTTTATAATGTTTAATTTTAGAGACATTTGTGTTTGCCTTTGTACAATAGACTTTGGTACCATGTTGCGTTGCCTTTTTATGCGTAATGCAAAATCCAGTTAACAACGTTTCCGCAAATATGCGAAAACCTGGAAACTCTACAATTCACAGGCTAGAACATGTTCTTTATTAGTACAAGCTAATTAAAATGATCTTCAAAATCTTATTCAGTAATCACAAAAATTTGTAGTTGTAGTTGTTTTGAAGGTTAAGTCCAGTAGTGCAAGACTTTCTATAGAATCTCACTCAACATCTAAATTTTGGGAGGTCCAATCCATGCCGTGAGCAACTAAACAGCAATGATATCAGTCCATATCTGTTGACGTTATGCTGACCACCTCTATTCTTTGCTAGGAATAATCTTTCTTTACCAAGTACATAGCAGAAACCACCCGAAGCAGATAGCCCTTCCTCAGTCTTTCTTACCAGATATACTTACTGCTAATGGTCATGGATAAAGCTTTCCATTATCTACTAGTTTGCATGCGCCAGCACTTAGGAAAGTTTTGAAAGCCCATCAGTTATTACTCTTTGCTAATCTGTGCAGCTTGTCAGAGTGTCAGAGGGTTGGCCATCTGCACTTAATAAAGCGCCTGTACGTCCAGAGTCAACCAAATACCCACCTGCCTCTTCATGCTTCTAATGGTTTTCCAATCTAGATTGAGACCCATGACTTATCTTTAGCCATACATAGGCACACTGTGGCCAGATCCTTTGCTCAGCCTGAATGAATGCAACTAAAACATTTTGGTGGGGATATGGCTCTCCAGGGGGAATGAGACTAGGATTTCAAATGGATTTAGATGCCCTGTAACTTTGTTACAAAGTTCAACTGTAAGAAAATGTTTCTTGGAAAAAAGCATGAAAAAAGATGGGTGTATATGTCTGTAAAAAAAGTTTAACCCCATTTTAATATAGTTTTGTTTTATCAAATAAAACTTACTACGTTTGCCAATGATCATGTATTTTCATTATAATTTATTATGAACATAACAGTTCTGACATAACAGTTTTATTGACATGGTATATCAAAAATGCCATGCTTATTATATGTACAACATACTGTACATATACTGTACAATGTGTATAATTGTGATAGAATTTGTTGAGATATTTTTATTTTCTCTGTCAAAATGTTTTATTTACTGATAACATTTTATGTCTGTTGGATTTAAATGACCACATTGAAGCAACAATTCAAATATACACTGCAATGTAACAGGGCAACAGAAGACCTGTGTGCAATTAAGTCTAACTGTGGCATGCTGGGACAAGTCCCTGTCTCTGATCATTTCTCCTGTGCTGTTTTAAAACACAAGTTAAGTAAGTGAACATAAATGGCTAGTTGACAAAATTGTGGTTGAAATGAAAAGCAAAGGTTAAGAGAGAATTTGGTTGCACTTATTTCAAGTTTTGTTTTTGTAAGTTATAATCAACATTTCACATTAAAACTTCATCTCATCTGTCTCAAATTTTAAACATGTCAGTTTAATACTGAAATATTAAATATAATGTGAATCACATTTGAAATAGAGCATTGTCTTTGACTCGTTAGGGATGCTGAGACATTTCTCCTGGACTCTAAGAGGATCCGTGCTTCTGATGGAGGATGGCTGGTGTTTGACATCACAGCCACCAGTAATCACTGGGTTCTGAACCCACAGCAAAATATGGGCATTCAGCTATGTGTGGAGTCCATTGATGGTAAGACAGTTTGATCTAGAGTTTGCGGTGCAAATACCGTGTTTTCAACTGTAATGGTGTATTGCATAGAAACAAGCTCCTAAGAAAGTTACTGCCTGTGACCAAAAGTTTTGAAAATTGTAGATTGATAAAACAGATTTAGAATTGTAGGTAAAATTGTTGTTGAACAATGAGAATTTCAGAGAGCTGGTTTTCACAAAATCATTAAAATTCTCTTCATTCTGTTATTTAGCAGATTTTCTCATTCCGTGACAAATGAGAGATTTAGTCACAAAGCCATGCATCCTGATGTGAAAAATGTAATAGGAGGTAATAGGAGTAGGATTTGAGAGTGTGTTGAGGCAGAGAGTGTGTTGAGGCAGAGAGTGTGTTGATGCAGAGAGTGTGTTTCACTGGCAGGGAACATCTCAAACTGTGCCATCTCAGACTGACAGCTCTTCAATCCCTCACAACAGTTTATGAATATTTATATTTGTCAAACACTTTGTCATAACGCTATAAGAAGTTTTGATTGATTACAGTGCTGTATACAGTAATCATACTGCAAAAAAGACTAAAAAAATGATGCTTCCAGACTGTTGCCTTCTGATCGCTGATTTACTGTTTCTATTGTTCTTTCATTTGTAAGTCGCTTTGGATAAAAGCGTCTGCTAAATGCCTAAATGTAAATTATATCCTAGTCAAAGCTGTCACACCCCTGTTGGACTGTGTTTGGTTTCTCCCACTTGTATGCCCATATTTGGTTTTCCTGTTCTTGTTTAGTATTGCTCCTTCTATTCACATTCACTCATGACAGAATACTGGAACCGTTGTACAGTAAGCAGCCCGCACGTAGTTTTATAGTAGTTTTATACCCTGCGTTTATTTTTTTTACCCGTGTCTGTTTGTTCACCTCATCGTGGATGACCTGTCCGTTCTCCTCCTCCCGACAAAGATTTTTTTTTGTTTTCCATCCCACATTTACTCCTTTGTCCACCACCTAAGTCCCCTCCGTCCATTTTTCCATGGATTTTTCTTCCCCCCTCTGGGAGGGGGGAGTAGTGTCACACCCCTGTTGGACTGTGTTTTGTTTCTCCCACTTGTATGCCCATATTTGGTTTTCCTGTTCTTGTTTAGTTTTGTCGTTTTTGTCGTATTGCTCCTTCCATTCACGTTCACTCGTGACAAAAGCCATACCTTGAATGGTTTTAAACATATACCCATTTGAATTATGGTTGTCTACCCTCTTTTTCAAATTGAAAACCTGAGAAAATAGTGTTTAAAGTTTTTTTGCCCGTTTTTTTGTTGATATTTTAAAAAATCCATTCCATTTAAATGTACTGTATAAACTATTATTTTACAGCTTAATTTGGCCAAAGACATTTGTATACATATAAATGATATTAAACCAGACTGAAGCTCAAATTATTTTAAAGTATTTATTTGAATAAATATTTTAAAATACAACTGCAACACATTTGGCGTTTAGACGCTTATCCACAGCGATCTCCATAAACCTTAACATGAACTACAAATGACTTGTAAACAACAATAAAATATGCTCACGCTGGGATCAGGAAAGAATAAAGAATGTAAAGCAATTTGGATGTTACTTGATCATTTAAATTCTTAACAATAAATCTTGTGCTGTGTGTCGGTTTTCTTCTTGAATGATTCAGAATTACATGCGCTCTAAAGCATCACATTCTTAAAGGGGCACAACCCAACACATAGCGTGGGTGTGAATTTAGTACAATTTAAGAGTTGCAAGTCAACTTTAATAGTCATATAAATACCTTTACTCAATGATCTGGACTACGAAATGATGGGAGATTATTTTTGAATGTCTGTTCTTTGAAATTAGCTAAAAAAAGAAAAACTGATTTTTTCATTGTTTTTTCACATTATCGGCCCGTATCTTAAAATGGAACGTTGCAACTTCTGACTCATTTTGCCAGATCGTGTCACATATGTTGATTTAATAATCTGAAATGTTAATACAGGGCTGTTAATACAGGAACGTAGGAACAGGTAAGTAATAGAAACTTGGGTTTGCTTGGAGTTTAGGATCGTAGATTTGACGGGGTTTTCTTGGTTTCTTTGTTCTGTAGGATGGCGAGGGTTTCTGGACATAGTTCCCTTTCCTAGTATGGCGAGGGTTTCTGGCGATAGTTCCTTTTCCTAGTATGGCGAGGGAGAATGGCGAGCGGAGAAACCAGGAACAAACAGACACACACCTCAGCAGAACTGGAACTTGGACTAGGGAACACAGGCAAGGAATACAGGTTAGTATATGATCAGGAAATCAACATATGATACCAGACGGTGTCCGCAACGAGTAGACGAGACCGGACGACTAGTGGAGCTGAGGTGTGCGTTTATATGAGGCAGTCTCAGATGACGAACAGGTGTGGTGATGAGTTTGATGATGTGCAGCAGGTGATGGCGATCAGAACTCCGGTGACTGGGAACGGAGTGGGCGGAGTGGGTGACGGAGTGGGCGTGGCAGGTGAGTTCGTGACGGTACTTACCGTGACGGTAAGTCACCAGGTTGATCTGACGTAAGATGGAGAAGGGACCAATGTACCGTGGACTTTTTACAGGGCAGCCAGAGATGGATATCCCGGGTGGACAGCCAAACCTTTTGTCCCGGTTGATGGGGGGAGTGGGAGCTCTGCGTTGGTCTGCCTGTCGTTGGTGTCTCCGGACTGCTTGTTGAAGGTGAGTATGAGCTGAGTCCCATACCCTCTCGCTCTCTCTGAACCAGTGATCGATGACGGGTACTGAAGAGGGTTCCCCGGTCCAGGGGAACATCGGAGGTTGATATCCCAGGCAGCACTGGAACGGCGTTAGACCGGTGGTGGATTGCCGGAGAGCATTCTGGGCGTATTCAGCCCAGGGCAGGAACCGGCTCAGGTATCTTGATGGTGAGAGCAGTAGGTACGGAGATACCTCCCCAGTTCCTGTACATTTCTCTCTGTTTGGCCGTTAGTCTGGGGATGATATCCGGAGGAGAGACTGATGGAGACTCCTAGGAGTAAAGAGGTAAACTGAGGTCCTCTATCGGACACAATGTCCTCAAGGATGCAGAAGTGCCTGAAGATGGTGTGGAAGAGTGTTTCAGCCGCCTCCAGGGCTGTGGGGGGACCTTTCATGGGGATAAATTTACAGGTTTTAGAGAACCGCTCTACAATGACAAAGATGCAGGTGTAGCCTTCTGAATTCAGTAGGTTAGACATAAAGTCCACCCTGATATGGGACCAGGGACGCTAGGAAAATGGGTGTCGTGGTGTGGACACTATAGCACAAACCCCACAGCCCTTGACATACCGTCTCATATCCCAGGTCATGAAGGGCCACCAGTAACGCTGTTGGAGAAGTGAGAGGGTACACAAGGTGCCAGGATGTCCAGAGCCCAGAGAGGTGTGCGCAGAGTCCAGAAGGGTAGTGCGGAACCCCAGTGGAACATAGAGGGTCCCTTCTGGACCTCCCGGTGGAATGGGTTGGTCTCCATGAGCTTGGCAGATCTGGTCATCGATGGCCCACTGGATGGGACTTACCACTATGGTCAGAGGGAGGATGGTATCAGGAGTGGCTGGTTCGGGTTCCCCTTGGTGAATGCGAGAGAGGGCGTCCGCCTTGCCATTTCTGGGACCAGGTCTATAGGAAACAAAAAAGCGGAATCTGGTGAAAATAGTATTCGTAGTGTCCGGAAGGGGTGATGAAGGCTGTCTTGCATTCATCCTCTTCACGGATCCGAATTAAATTGTAAGCACTGCATAGATCTAATTTGGAGAATATAATAGCAAGGTGCTATTGACGAGGTGCGGGTGATGAGTTTGATGATGTGCAGCAGGTGATGGCGGTCAGAACTCTGGTGACTGGGAACGTGACGGAGTGGGTATGGCAGGTGAGTTCGTGACAAGGGCGTGTTTTGTATTTAGTGTATTTTACGGATTTCTGCTTGATTAACAGCATGATATTTTAAACATTTGTTGATTATGATAACCATAATGATAAACATAATGATAAAGATTTGTCACTTTATAGTTGCTGTCAAATTTAAGTGTTCTATCATGCATAAAATGTTTTATTATTTTAATTATTATTGTGGTTCCTGTTTACTTGAAATAAAGGCCATTAGATGCAGCTGTTTTCATTTCCTTTCTTATAATGTGGTTATTACATTTACTTACAAACAGACCAACAGTAGATGCTATTGTCTGCAAAAGTATCATCTTTAAGTCACAACTTTGCCCAGCTTTTGCTCTTTCTTAAATGGGAACCTGATGCCATAAAGTTTTCTGCTTTGGTCTTTACATTTACTATGGTAACTGTGAACCATAAAAACTGTCATACATAGTTGTGATGATTTTGCCACATATGTCTTAATTATGAATTTTTTTTAAATTATGTTTTGTCTAAAGGTGATCCCTATAATTAGATTCATGCACTTGAAACCTTGGTGGAACATCTGAGACACAACTGTTTGTTTTGCAGGTAGAAGCATCAGCATTAAATCTGCTGGCATTATTGGAAGGAACGGCCCTCTGTCCAAACAACCATTCCTTGTTGCTTTTTTCAAAGCCACTGAGATCCTGCTGCGTTCCGTGAGGGCTACGGGTGGACAAAGGAAGAGCCACAACAGAAGTAAAACCCAACAGAAATCTTCACCAGGTCTAAAAAGTGGAGGTACAATTGTTTTTTTTTTTAAATGTAAAAACGTCTAGCAGTGTTTCTGTGTCTTTTTACCTTAGCATCAGACAGCACACCAATCAACAGGACTAAAAGGCACACAGGGTTTTTTATCAGTCTGCTTAGACAGAAAGTCATGTTTATAAGATACTAGGTTGATACTGTATGTGAGCACCTTATGGAAGTTTGCCAGGTTAGTGTCATCAAACCTTTAAAAAATACTACTTTATTTCAGGCACTGAGTAACAAGAAAATTAGATATTTATGAACTGAACTACAGTCAATTTTTAGTAAATTTAGTAAATATATTAAATGTTCTTGATAAAGCCTGTGAAATAATGAATACTTATTATAGGACTGATCACAAAATATATATGCATGTGAAGGCTTTTCACAGTTCTTTTGTGTTTCTTGTACAACCTTTCATCATGACTACCACACCATTGATTTAGAATTTCTTGACAGTTCATTACTGTGTTATCAATTATTTCAGATAAACCAACCCCATTTCACTTAGGAAAAAAAACACTTAAAAACTGTGGTTTGTCCCTTTATATATATCTGTCAGCTGGACTCACCAAGTCACCAGACTTTATGCCAGAAGTCAAAGTCTTACTATGCATTTCAACAACACTTTTAATCTACAGTTCTGTTCAAGAAAATAGCCTGACTACCTAATAGTTTTCTGAATGCAGGGCGTCTTTACTGTTATACAATTAGTGAGTGTCTACTACATTCAGTGTCTATATACAAAGATATCCTGTCAGCTGCAAACACAGCATGTTGAGCCTACACATGGTCGTAGACTAAACAACAGCATCACTGCACTGCACGACAACTTCACATCCATTTTGTTGTCATTATCTAGATCAAAACACCAGTGAACAGAGGCAAGCCTGCAAGAAGCATGAACTGTACGTTAGTTTCCGAGACTTAGGATGGCAGGTAAACACAGATGTCCAATCATACACATCACAATTAGTTAACTGAAGCAGAGTATACGCCTCTCACTGTGTGTCTCATTTCAGGACTGGATTATTGCTCCTGAGGGATACGCAGCCTTTTATTGTGATGGGGAATGTTCGTTTCCTCTGAATGCGCATATGAATGCGACAAACCATGCCATTGTGCAGACCTTGGTGGGCAACTACTGTTTCATCAGATTAATATCTCTTTAGAATATTTGGCATGTGACCAGTTTTAGGGAAGCTTGTCAAACTATGATTCATAATGTCTCAGTTATGTATGTAACCTCCATTTCCTGACTGAGGGAATGAGAAGTTGTTAATGTAGTGACACTAGGGGTTCAACCTTGAGAGACAGATCGCTCTGCTTTTTATATGAAAATTGGCCCTAAAAATAAGCAGTGGGATTTGCATTCCAATCTCTGCCCTGGATAGCCTAATATAAAAAGGCAGATAGCATGCACCACTCATTTAGGTTTGTCCTGAGGATGCCCGGCTGTCAGCAGTTTGTTTAGCTTTGTGCAGGAGGGACACAACGTCTCGTTCCATCTGTCAAGAAACAGAGGTTACATATGTAACCAAAACATTCCCTTTCTGGCACTCTTTCGACATTGTGTTGATGTAGAGACACTAGGGTCCTTATACTAAGGGCCACAACGGCTGACCCGCTCTATGGACTCAGGTGACACAGGTGACACAGATCTTCTGAACTGCCTGTGGGAGGGCCTGCAGTTTTGCCCTTGATCTCTGTCAGGATAAAATGTCTCCAAGGTAGGTCTCGAACCCGGGCCAAAATACAGGTGATACAAATTAACTTAATGAGAAGTGCTAACAAAGAGTTTACATCGGGTGATGCCACCTGGTGGCAGGAAGAGTCCTCACAACACAGGGCAGACAGTGCCCACCAGTAGCTGGAGAGTCACTGCAAGGGAAAGCAGACAGCGCTCCCTGGTGGCTGAGGGGAATCACTGCAAAAGAGCAGATGGCGCTCCCTAGTGGCTGGGAGAGTCACTGCAAGAGAAGTCTTACAATCCCTGAAGGAATTTGTGGGAACCTTGAGCACATAGCCTGGACGAGGCCTCAGAATAATTAAAAAAAATCCTGGTCCAAACTGGAGGCTTTCATTGGACACAGACAGTGTCTGCTGATCCCCAACCCTCTTGACAGAAGCAAGCAAGGACCAAGGAGAGATTTCAAGAGGGTATTAAGTGCATCTTTGGAGGGATCAACTTCCTAGCACCTCTGAGGAATCAGATCGTGCCTTCCTAGGATTTCCCATCCAGTGTAACATAATGTGCTGCTATATTCAGGGAATATAACTGCCTAGTAGAGGGGGCTCTACCAGACCGAATGATAGTGTTTAACACCGCCAGTGGTAAGTTACCTAGGTCTTCTGTGTCCTGTCCAAAGACCAAACATGGAGGTTCCAAAAAGGGGCTACCATCAAGACTTGCTTCTCCCTTGCTTTGCACAGAATTTGTGCAGTCAGGCTCATTGGGAGAGAAGCGTACTTGCGCAGACCACAGGGCCGGCAATTCCCGAAAGGTGAAGAGATACACCTGCGCCACTCTAAACCCACTCTGAGTGTCAACTGTCATATAAGCACATCCACTGCACGATTGAGGTTGCCCAGGATATGAGTGGCTCGTAGAGACTTCAGCCTTTGCTGACTCCAAAGAGGAGGTGACCTGTGAGCTGAGACATGCGACCAGAGCGAGTACCACCCTGGCGAGCGTGCTGGGACAATAGATGTCCTGTGGGGACTCACTTGGCAGGCATTTATCAATTGTATTTCCCAAATTGCCTTCGGGGCTTGCTGACATTCCCTTGTGTGCAGCTGCAGGGAACAACCTTAATGGTTCTTTGCATCTTACAGAAGAAAGACCCCTGTGACCGCAACACCGTGATGGACTCACAGTGAAAACACAAACCTTCAATGAACGCCGCCTCAGAATGGGCATGGCCCAAAAATTTGAGGCAGAGATTGTGGCCGTTCAAGGGAGAAAGGTGCCAACTGCAGCCAGAAGCACATGTACAGAATGTACATGATTACACCTTTGGAAATTCACTCTTTCAGAGGAAATTTGCTCTTTTTCTGTGTAACCTCTCTGCACTTATCTGTGCCACTAGAGAGAGAATGCTGAAAGGCGGAATTCTGTCCAGCCAAGAAAAAAGGGAAAGCAAAACACGGATCGGCTCGGAAGAACAAATCTGAATGAGTGGTGAACACCCCTCAGCTACTGTTGTTAAGTTAGTAGCACTGCTAGTCACATGACAAATCACTTTTATGACAAAACTTGTTTCTGAACAATTGTTGTAGAGCATGTCATAAATGTGTTCTTTTTCTTGCTATTGTAGGTTCATCTAATGTTTCCTGATAATGTACCAAAACCCTGCTGTGCACCAACCAAACTAAATGCTATATCAGTGCTGTATTTTGATGACAGCTCCAACGTGATCTTGAAAAAGTATAGGAATATGGTGGTGAGATCCTGTGGATGTCATTGAAGGCGTGAGCGCTCTTGTGATTTTGCTGGATTTAAAAACATAGTTTTTGACATTTGATGTACAGTATTATGTATATATTAGCTCACAATTCATCTTTATTTATTTGCCTTTGCTTTGTAATGAAATTTTGATATGAGGGGTGTAAATCAGCTGCCACGCTCACAGATTCATGATTGATTGAGTTTTTCCTGGGTTAATAAATTAGGATGTAATCATATATTGTTGACCACTTAAAAAAAAAATGCTGCTATTTTACAAAAGAACCCTCAAATGTAGGTATATAATCACAATTTTGGATGGATAAAAAAACAATCATGTTGGATTTTAAGTTTTTGAAAATGTTTTTTGTTATTAAAATACATGTTATACGTGTTATTCTAAAAGCACTGAGTATTTGTCCCAGGACTATTCATAAATTTCACAAATAGTCCAAAGTATTGCAACCCACAATTACTGTTTTATGTTAGTTTGCTGTGGATATATGTGAGTGGATATATACATTATGATTTTACTTTGTTTTATTATTATTTTTAAAAAATAGTCTTCCAAGATCCTTATTATGTTCATATACTTTCTTACATTATATTAGTACTTTTAGTAATATATTTTTGAAAAATATTGCATTCATTTTAAAACCCTGTTTATGTGTCATTAAATCTATTTTCAAACATATTTGTCTGTCTGTCTCTGCCGCACACATGCATGCCAGTATAGTATACAGTTTGAGGTTTCGCATTAACATGGCAGATGTTTTTGAAACATGCTGTCAGTTGCATCAGCCTGAAATAGAAAGAAAACAATCTTTAGGCATGGATTCCTTTTAACTAAATGTCTTCCTTTCTGCAACACCAGCACCAGTATAAATGCTCCTATGTGAAAGAATTCTATGCCAGCAAGAAGACATTAATTTTATTAATGCTCTGTGGCTACATGAAAGCAGGGTCGCCATAGTGACTGTAGATCAATACAGTTTGCCATCTACTATTTAGAGCATAAATATGCCCTCAAGAGTGGAGCTCTTGAGGTGTGAACCCTCATTAGACCCTGCAGAGAATGTAAACATCTGTTTCAGCATAATAGCTTAACCAGACTATGATTTACCAGATTTACCAATTGCTAGTCTGAACCAGCAATTGTCATGTTGTCATATCAATTGACATAATGTATCTGCCTCCTGGACAACACTGGGTAGACTGTTTAGAGTTTGGGTGCCAAATATGAAAAAGATCTACCACCCACGCTTGATTTTGAGATTCTTGGTATTATCAGCTGGCCAGAGTTTTGCGATCGCAGTGAACGTGAAGGACTGTAATAGAGGAGAGGAGCTCACAGGAGCTAGACCATTCAGGGCCTTGTAGGTGATTAACAGAATTTTAAAATTTATACAGTATTTAATAGGTAGCCAGTGCAGTCTTGACAGAACCGGGCTAATGCGGTCATACTTGTACGTTCTCGTAAGCACTCTGGCTGCTGCATTTTGGTGTTTTTGAATTAAACCTGCAGGACAGCCACTTAATAAGGCATTGCAGTAATTAAGTCTTGATGTCATAAATGCATTAATGAATTTTTCTGTGTTTGACATAGAGAACGTGTCGTAGTTTTGATATATTTTCAAGGTGAAAAAATGCAGTTTTACAGATATTGCAAATGTGGTTTTAAAAAGAGAAATTGCCATCGAAAAGGACACCCAGATTCTTAGCTGATGTAGCAGGCTTTATAGAGCATCCATCAAGGCTAAAACAGTACAGTGTTCTAGGTTGTTCTGTGTGGAAGATTTTGGTCCAATAATTAAAACTTCTGTTTTGTCTGAATTTAGTAGCAGAAAGTTGCTAGTCATCCAGGTTTTAATATCGACTATACATTCTGTTAGTTTAATAAAGTTATTTGTTTTGTTCGGCCACAGAACAAATATACAGCTGAGTATTATCAGCATAACAATTAAATTAACTCCATGTCTCTTAATAATTGCTCCCAGAGGTAGCATGTACAGGGTGAACAGTAAAGGCCCAAGCACTAAGCCTTTTGGCACTCCATAATGAACTTGTGATTGATATGACACCTTTTCATTCGCAGCAACAAACTGGAATTGGTCAGATACATATGATTTGAACCATGCCAGTGCAGTTCCATGTATGCCCACATAATTTTCAAGCCTATTTATCAGAATGCTATGGTGAATAGTGTCAAAGGCTGCGCTAAGGTCTAGTAGAACCAGAAGAGATGCAGCCACGATCAGCCGACAAGAGCAAATCATTTGTCACTTTGACGAGAGCAGTCTCTGTATGAGTCTATGATATGGTGTGAATCCTGCCTGGAAATTCTCATATATACAGTTTTATTCTAAGAAAGAACATCTGTGAAGACACCACTTTTTCAAGTATTTTGTAAATAAAAGGTAAATTTGAGATGGGCCTGTAATTTACTAGTTCTCTGGGGTCGAGTTGTTTTTTAAAAAGAGGTCTAATAACCACCAGCTTGTAAGACCTAGGGACATACCCCAACATCAGTTATGAATTAATCATACGCATCACTGCTATGATATTGACAAGTGTCAGAAGTAGTCAATGCTTTATTTTTGGTTAATTTAGCCACTGTATTAAATAAATGTCTAGGGTTGTGTTTGATTTCATCTATAAGATTTGAAAAGTAGGCGGATTTGGAGCTTTTTAGGGCCTTTCTGTATTTGGAAATACTGTCCTTTCATGCTATATGAAATACCTCTATTTTAGTTTGTTTCCAGTTTCACTAAATTTTCTCAGGCAGCTCTTTTTGGGAGATTTTTAGTTAATGTTTTGTGTTGCGCTATCAAGGTTTTCAAAGTTATCTGTTGTGCTAACAAATTAAGAAGTTCAGGGAAATTGTTGATAAAACAAGATTTAGTAGCAGAAGTTATTGTTCTACTGTATTTGTAGTAAGGAGCTGATTTTGCCATCATGGGTAAATGTATTAAACAGGACACTCAATAATGATCTGAAATGTCTTCACTCTTCTGCAGGATATTCAAATCATCAACATTTACACCATAGGGCAGTATTAAATCTAAAGTATGATTATGACAATGAGTGGGTCCTGACAAATGCTGTAAACCCTGATAGAGTTTAAAATGTCTGTGAAAGCCAATCCCAAAGCGTCTTTATCATTATCCACATGAATGTTAAAATCAGCAACAATTAGGACTTGATCTGTGGTCAATACTACTTTTGATAGATAACAAATTCTTTGATAAAGTCTGTGTGGTAACCTGGTGGCCTGTATACCGTAGCCAGTAGGAATTACAGACTTGATTTATCATATACACCAGATGGAGTTATACTGAGCACCATTACTTTAAAGTTTACCAGAGAACTGATTTCAGATACAATTCTTTTAAAAATATAAAGTGCAGCAACACCACCTCTTTTGCCTTTTGAACAATGCAAATGCTCATGTAACAGTAATTTTGGACTTACTAATATTATGTAATCATCTTGTTTCAGCCATGTTTTAGTCAAGCACAGAACATCTAGATTATCATTTGTGGTCATATCATTAACAAAAAGCGCTTTTGTAGATAGCGATCTAATGTTTAGCAAACCGAGCCTTATAAATTGTTGTTTGTCTGTAATATGTGTTGTTTTTATTAGTTTAACATTGATTAGGTTGCCATTTAAATGTTTGAAGGGTTTTTTGTATTTACCAGTCCGGGGGACAGACACAGTCTCCATATTCTGGAATTTAGGTGATTCTATGTGTTGTAAATTATGTGTTGTCTGTGATGTGTGACAGCTAGCAGACGGTTGGTTAGGCCAGTCTGTCTGCTTCCTGACCTGGGCCCCAGTTAGTCCTTGCATGAAATGAACTTTCTGTTGTTGTTCTGTTCTTGTTGTTTTGTGTAGTCAAGGAGGCAATTGTCAATCATCCCTGTGTTATAGCGCAATAAACATTGGCATGCTTAAAATAAATCTGCAAGCTATGGTCCACAGCACACTAAACACTGCTAAAAATTAAAACACTGCTAAAGTTCCCTCTAACAAAACACATATTACGAGTTATATAGTAGAGTAATATTTAAAACACCACACTCTGAGAGAACACAATCTATACTGTTTAATATAGAAAAACTTACCATGTTTGTTTTACATTTTTTTGGTACATAAATGCAATAAAAAAAAAACTTTTGTTAAAACTTATGTTGAATGTTAAAAATGGCTTTTATTTTCTTTTTGTAGATAATTCATGATGAACAAATTGGTGACAAAAAAGTTAAATGTCAATCATATTGATATTTGCTTGGTATTTGTAAAGTTATTAGCATTGCAATGTTTTTTTGTAAAATTCTTCTGCAATTACTCTATTGTAAGCTAGAACATTTGTCTTTACTTCTGGCCTCATAGTTTATTTTGAAAGTGTCGGATTCCAGTCAGCCCACAAACCTCCTGGAACTTGATCTAATCAAAATGTTTTCCAGTTTGCTTTCTTCATTTTTCCACATGTATTTTTTCCTATTTCGGTTTGGTGGGTGGGCTGTGGACCTCTATTACAACTCAATCAGGCTTTCCTGAGCAAGTCAACCATCTGGGTCGCATTTTGTTACGTTAGTTACCAGGACAAGACTGTACCTCAGAATATAGAGGATGTGTCCTGAGTTGTTTATATGTGTTTGTGCATTTTTTATTATTTATTTACTTATTTATTGCTGTAAAGGCGGAGAGAGGAGACTACATTTGACCTCAGAAGTCTTAATTTTTGTAAGAAAGAGCATCTGTGCAAAAGCCAAATATTTGCTGGTGTTTCTCTGTGTTCTGAGGTCTACCACTGATGTAATACATTTGCTAAAATACAATTTTTAATAAATAGTTAGATTAAAAATATTAATAACCAGAATACATTATTACGCCATGTAATATAATTCATTAGTCTAGCAAGCTGTTTATGGTTACCAAACAACATGGAAACTAGTAAAATATGAATAGTAATATAGATTGTGATAATTGTGTGATTATCTGCATTATGAAATGGTGTTGAACATGAATCTGGGCTGTTTGTTTTATCAGAAGAATTATGGCAGCACTGCATTGTCAGGGTCCTGGTTCACAGTTTTTTTTCTAGTTCTCCAGTGCCAGGATCTTGATAGCCCCACTTTTGTATCAGTGCATGTTGTTTGGATCCTGACCCAGAACCTCTTTATTGGTTTTTGTTGTCAGGATCTAAACCCATACTCTGTGTCTTTTGTGATGTTGTGGTGTTTTCTGTTGGAGCGCATGTCTCTTGATTGTCATTTAATTTGTCTTTGTGTGGAAGACCACGGCCATTGTTTGTTTCCCTGTCATACTCTGCCCAAGTTTTTGCTTTTTTTTCCCACCAGTTGCTGCTATGGAACTCTTTTTGGTTTTGTTTTGAGTTAATTGTATTATTTGTGTAGTTAATTGTATTATTAATTGTATTATCTGTGTCACCTGTGTGCCTGGTAATGAGCGGGCTTCTGTATTGTTTACGGTCTTACCTGTGAGCCCTTACATGAGATTGTAATTTCTTCCATTCTCAAGTTACTATTTGGTCATTTATGTCAAGTTTTTTTTTGGGGTGTTTACCTATTTGCACAATGCCATAAACTGCACCTTAGTCTGCACTATATTTTATGTATCAGTCCTGTATGTATCAGTGTATCAGTTATATTGTTATATAGTACTAATCGTGCACTTGTATGTAGTTTTGTGTTAGTCTTTTGTTGCATTATGTAGCTCTGACTTTCGATGTAGCTCTTGGTGTCTTATGTGGCTCTTTGTTGTTTTGTGTAGCACTATGTGTGGCATCAGCTGTATATAGTTGTAATGACAATAAAGCTCTCTTGAACTTGAACTTGTCTTTCGAGTAGATCTGTTTTGTTTTTTCCCGAGTGCTGTTCTGTGTGGAAAGTTGTTTTAATAAATCGTCTAACTGAGACTCCTTTTAAGCGTTTCGTCACTGGGTTTCACCCCCCTCTCTTGTGGCTTGGCGCTAGAGCGTTCGCACTTCATGCCAGAAACCCGCGTTTGAGCCCCCGGTTGTGTCAGAATACCGAAGCCACGATGGACCCAGAAACGCTGAAACCCCTGAACATTGTGCGACGCCACGATGCCGTTGTTGCCCAGCAACTGCTTCTCCAAGCAACCAAGCTTCTCAAGTCCATCCGTCAGCTCCCAGGGCAGACGTCTGCCACACCACCCGTCGAGCCTACGCCTGAGCCCCGTATGCCTCCCCACCTGGCTGAACCTTGTTTGCCCCCACCTCAGAAATTCTCTGGGGATCCCAAAGCATGTGATGGCTTCCTTGCCCAGTGTTCCCTGGCGTTTAAGTTGCAGCCCTCCTCGTTCCCTTCTGACCGAGTCAAGATCGCTTATGTTATCACCCTCATCTTGGGCAAGGCTCTCACCTGGGTGACGGCAGTCTGGAAGGCAAAGGTTACCTGTTGTTTCGTTTTACTTGACTCTCGTTGATGAATTTAAGCAGTGTTTGATCCCTTCAGTTTCCCACCCTCCCTCTCTTGCCTGCCCCTATCTGCCATGCTGTACCAGCCATACCGCTGCTGTCAGCTGACAGCCCCTCTGCTCACCCTCAGCCCACCATCTGTGCAGTGGTTGAGGTGCAGGTCTGCCAGCCTCCGATGACGTTGTGGCTGGAGGATCCCTCATCTTCGCCTTCAGCCTCAGAGCCCTGGACTCCGTCTCATCCCTTCAACCCAGCGGCTCCGCCATGCCACCAAGCTCCCTTGTCTGCACCTGGGCCCATCAGTCCACTAGCTCGTCGACCATCTGCCGGCTCGGGATTCCATTCCTCCGGCTATGCCTCGTCCCTCCATCCCACTGGCTCTGCCAGGCTCCTCCATCCCTCCGGCTCCACCTCAGTCCTCGGTCGCACCGGCTCCACCGCATCCTTCCGGATCCCTGCCTTCACCTCAAGTTCAATGGCTTTAGCCCTTCTGCTCTCCCTCTCAAAACTCTGGACTTCCCCCTGTATCAGGGTTCTCTTCTCCGCTGGGGTGGACTTTGACCACTGCTGAAAGCGTGATATTCCTATTCCCTGCCGTCCCACACAGATGTTGCAGATAATGTCTTTTGTTTTAAGGGAGCCTTCTGGCAGACTGATTCCAGTCAGCAGCCCACTTTCTACCAGATCTCATCCTTATCCCTGCTTCTTGTATAAGTTGGTCTCTAAAGTCCCAGAATGTTAAAGGGGGGGTGCAATGATAAACGAGATGGACGTATTACGTAGTATTTCTTTGCTAGACACACTCCCCCAAGGTTCGTACTGTTTTCAGAAAGTTTTTTCTGAGGGTCCCTGATTGGATAATTCTCCCAGCAAAGGAACGCCAACCCAGCAAGAGAAAAAGCTTGCGCATACGTCAGCGAATGCCTACGTGTGAAAGATAACCGTGTTTCACTTATGTAGGAGTTGTGGCCAGAGCTTCTGTCAAGGAGTTTGTATCATACCAAGAATCAGCCATGGCGCAAAGGAAGTGTGTTTTTTACTGTGAGGGAAAGAAATCGTTGTTTAGCTTTAGCCTAAGAACCCGGTGGTAAGACAACAGTGGATGCAGTTTGTTTTTCCCGGACAGCAACGTAGTTGCGAAAACGTGAATGTTTGTTACCGGCATTTCACTGACGATTGTCTCAATTCGATAGTGGATTTGCCAACCATTTACAAATCAAAGGTGGAGCGGTCCCAACAATAAAATATTACATTCACAAACCGGAACCTCAGGTGGTAAATAATTGTCAGATAAATGTCTGTTTTTGTTCATGCGGCAGCTAAGTGCATGTAATTTAAATATGTATGGCTGGATGAGAGTTTAAGCAAAGCAAAGGCTGCGTGAGGTAACTTTTAGCTCCGCCCCCTCGTAGCTCTTGTCATACGCCCATGACACGCCCTCAGCACATCGTCTTTTTTCAGATATAATCGTCCTGCTGTGTCTGTCTTTTATAAATGTGATAAAACTAAATGCAGCTTATACCTTAAACATTAACATTATTCTTCTGTAGGCCTGCGGGCACTTCAACATGCAAATCTAGTCTATATAATTTATGTTCACCCATAAATAAAAGATTCCATGTGTTTATGGCTCTTTAGCCTTGCATTTTCAGAGTAAAGCCATGGCAGCAAAGACAAGAGTGCTTTAAATCAGGACAGGCAGACAAAAATATAACCTCACATCCCATGTGGAAGGGTTTCGATTTTCACACTCTTCTATGTTTTCACTGCATATTAGAGTTAAGTGGGACTTTCCATGGAATTTTTTGTGCCACGCTCTAAATGTTTCAATGCTTGATTCATGCAAAGTAAAACAATAAATTTATGAGTTCACACTCAGCAAAGCGGAGCTGCACATATTGAGCTGGCTAAATGGTATTTAGTAGCTTACCAGGAAAAGATGATGTTCTATGAAGAATTACTTTATGCACACCTTATCTGTCAGCAGCTACGTTTTCATTTTATTCATACTTTGACTACGTTTACACGAACACAAAAAATTTAGATTTTCTTTACTCACATCTGACACAGATTGGAATTTGTTGCATGTGTAAACACAAAAATCTGCACAAGATCAGATTTTTTTCTATCCAATCTGAGCCATTTTCAAATGTGGATTTAAATCAGATACATATCTGATATCCAGACATCTGACCTGCATCTAAACACACATATCCGATTTACCTTGGCTATAGCATCACTGTTACACAACGGTTTGGGTTGAACATCATCAATTTGCACATGTATCATACCTGGCTGCAATGCCAGCGCAAAATTAAGACCATTAAAGCCAAATATAAGGAGGCTACAAGGATATATAGAGTTGTCGTGTCACAGATGTGTAAAGCATTAACGCAATCTATGATTGCATTAAAATACGATTTCACTTTTTTTGTCTAATTAATTGCTGTTGGGTGTACTTTTGCTGACTTCTGAACAGATAGATTTTCTTATTCTTATTCCAATTCTGGATTTGCATCACTTAAATCAGTCTCAAAGGAGATACAGATTCAGGATGTTGACGCTCAGGTTGTGTGTCAAATTCAGTCTGAGGACGGGTTTGACACGATAGATCTAAAGAATGCATACTTTCACAGTGATTTTACCAGAACACAGGAAATTTCTTCAGTATGCTTTTGAGGGGTGAAGCCTGGATTTTGCCCCTGGTTTGTTAAGGCCATTTTGCACCCTAAACCAGATTATATACCCAAGGTGCCTGGTGTGGCTGGTCACCCAGTGGTACTTCAAGCATTCTGTCCTCCACCAATTCAGTTGCCAGAGCAGGAGAGGCTTTATTAACTGTGTCCAGTTAGAGCTTTGAGGCCAGTGGTGTAAGACCTCCTAGCTCTTAGTCTGTTTTGGTGGCTGGAACCAAGGTAATGCCGTCACAAAACACTGCTTATCTCACTTGCTCACAGATGGAATTAGCTTGGCCTACTAGGCCTGTGATCTAGAGTCAGCTTTGGGCATCACAGCTTATTCTACCAGGGGTGTAGCATTATCTCTGTCTAGTAAAGCATCTCTAAGTTATATTGATCCTGTGACTAGCATCTAAAATCTGCATCTGCACCACAGCATCTAAAAAACAATGTACCTAGTTTATTGCCACAGATATTTGAAGGTAAAGCTACCTCCCACTTGGTTACTGAGGTTTGTTAATTTTAAAGAAATGCAATAAGACAAGTTATATACAAGGGGCTAAGCATTCCTATTTGTATATCTGCACAGAATGTGTATATAGAGAATATAGGACTATGAAGTAACATTAGGGATCACATATTTACGTTATACCATATTTGAAACATAATAAACATAATAAAATAACAATGTAACATGTATAAAGGTACATTAGGTAGGTCTGATTGTGAAAACATTGATGCTATTGTAGAATCACTACAGATTTACAAATTTGGTACTCAAATACAAAAAGTATTCAACTGGTCATGTGATCTCATGTGATCTCTGGTTGCCCCGAGAGTGAAGACCAGACATTATTGTAAAATAAAACAACTTTTCACAGATCATTTTTCTCTTAATTTCTTGTTTTCAGCATTACTGTCTAAATTACTGTTTATTTTCTAAGGCACAAATCAAGTATGCCCTTCTGTAATACCTGTGTTGATATGAATTCCGTTAAATCTGCCACAGTGAACAGTTCTCAAGAGTTAAACTTCCATTGACATAATAGTACAGATTATAGCAGTGCTCCAAACAAAACATCATTGCATATGTTATTTATCTTTTCAATTTATTCACAGTACAAAGCTCCATTTCTTCTCTCATAAAAGTCATCAAACAAATTTGGAAGCCAGTGTTATAAAAAGTGGACTAAATTTTCTAGGAGGTAAATACAAGAATTTAGGCCCTGTTAACAGGATGTTGTTTTTCTCCAGTCATTCAGCACCCAAATCCTGACCCCTCGCACACTTCTGCTAATAAGGCCAAAGTAACAGGTACCTAATGAATTTGTGCTGCATTTAACATGTTATCTTGCTGTCATGCTCAGTGGCTGAATGTTTAAAGGAGAATGCATGGAATAATGAAAGGGCTTAAGATCAGCCCTTACACCAGCTCACCTGTGCTGTGTTACTTCATGTTATTCAGGATTGCCCTAAAGTAGTAGATCAACTCTTTGAAGTTAACCCGACAGCTGGTATTTGTCAAGATGAATGTGTAGGTTTTGTCTTTTAAGTTAAAAAGCATTCAAAAAAAGGAAACAGTGGTTTGGTAGGGACACGGATCTAATGTGGTTGACTCCAGCTGGGAGCAATTCAGAATCATATACACCCCACTGCAGAATGTTCCGGTTAAACACAGTGCTTTATATCTACGTTGGGTTACAAACTTTCATGGATATATATATAAGACAATCCATACAGGTATCTACAGACTACACATGTAAATGAAAAGAAATTAATAAAGAGACATAATGTTAATTCTTTACATTGCATCTGGTTAATATTACTACACAGGGTCCTAGAAAAAAAATAATGACCTTTTATAGGACCAAAGATTTTTTAAAACATAAAGACTAAAAATCAGTTATGACTGCAAAGGTCATTGAAAAAATTAGGTCATGGATATTTATTAGTCAAACAGTCGGAACACCTGAACATAGCTGGCTCTTATTCCTTTAGTTATTGCAAAATATTTAGTCACGTTTTAATGTATCGGCCAATGGTATGTGAAAAATACTAATACTCAAAGAATGCAGCCCCTGTGCACACCAGCCACATTTTTTAATACTTATACTTAATACCTTTTAATACTTAGCACCCAAACTCTAATTGACTCAAACTCTGATTGCCTCTGGTTCCCTCAGAGTCAGATACACTTTGTCAGTTTAAATCTAGATTAGGAACCCATTGTATTAATCTAGCCTACACATTGTTCAATGGTTTTATGATTCAGATCCCGTAAGGGATTGTTAGGCTGCATTATATAGGTAAACCAGAACCAGGGACACTTAAGAACAGATGTACTGGTTCTACTCTAAGTCTTTCTGTTTTTATCTCCCCAAGGTCGTGCAGCCAGCATGATCCAGACCTTATCCAGATTAGATGGTGGGGTGACAGGATTTGATGACCCAGAGACAAACTGTCCTAGCTACACTTGTCCCACTTCTGGTTCAGCTAAATGCTTATCTTCATGCCAATTTAAGATAATTACAGCTGTAACCTTGGTCACCTAGAAGCAGTGCGAATGTGATTAACTTCCTTATTAATCTTCCCATTATCTATTTACTTACCTTCAGCTCATTTGGATTTTACTACAAGTTTTATTCCCTGCCTAGTCACAGCAGTGTGATGCTACAGCTACAATTAGTAACAGTATGCTTCTGTCAGACGCATTATGCTTCTGCCAGACCCAAATTGGACCCAACAGTTTTAAATCAATATAAAATTATTAATCATTGTTATAAGCACTTCATTTTTAACCAAGAAGGGTTAAAAAATTGCAGCTTAAACGTGCCCAAGATTTTTTCTCCATCTATACATCATTGGAGTTTTGATTCCTTGCCACTGTCGCCTTGTTGGCTTACTTACTGGAAAGGCTGCTGACATTTAGCTTGGCCCAGACTTTTGTAAATTGTTAACAATGCTTTTAATGTAATGATCTAATTAACTAGTCTTATAGAGTTTTTTCTCCCATTTTTTTCACTATGCATTGTTAAGATATGTTCCTTCTATCCGGGGTTAAATACATGGCTTGGAATTAAGTGCATTGTGAAGTCATATTTTGTACATGTAACCAGGTTGAAAAGCTGTTTTACACCCTGGTTTGAATGTACTGCACATAGAGCGGTTTTTCATGTCTTTCTCACCTGTTGCTATAATGTTATGCTGGCCCTTTAAGAAACACGGCTGTGCGAGTGTCGTGAAGTGCCACGAGAGCCACAGATGAGAAGCGCGAGCATCAGTGTGGGGTGAATGTTCCTCATTAAGTGGAGGATTAAGTTCATCAATAGCCATTAAATCACGAGAAACACAGAAATATGCATGCAGTAAGTTATAAAGTCGTTCTCAATGGTATGGTGACTCGGATGGCTGTGTAATTTTGCATATTGACAGCGATTGCTGACGAATATGTTGGTGTGGGGAAGCTAACTATTTTTCACCAAAGCGTAAGTGTTGAGGATATCAGTGTACTGTTAAACTTTATTTGTGCATAATCTGATGTCAACCAGTGTTACTGAAACAATTATTTTGTTTAGAGGGGAGAAAAGTGCTCCATAGACCCTTTGTGTTTCCGGTGCGGGTATAAACCATTCAAGTGAGTGTTGTTCACTTTTATTGATTGTAAAAGTGTTTATTAGTTATGCATATGCATGTTTCTTTGGAATGAATGTGCTGGTGTTATTGTTCTAACGTCATGCGTTCCAAATGTTAAGAAACAGTTTTGTAATTTTTCCCTTTATTGTATGCAGAGGGAAATCGAGTCAGCATAGGCCATGTTAAAGTGTGTACATGTGCTAGAGCT